>PVJS01019911.1:0-33188 GCA_004027185.1 Glis glis | reverse complement strand
AAAAAATAGGGCCGGGGGCGTAGCGCGGAGGTAGAACGCCCCTGGGTTCAATCCCCGGTACCGCCAAAAAAAAAAGAAAGAAATGTGATTGCAGAGTACCTACCTTGTAGATTTTTATGAACATTTTTATGAAAATGTCGAAGGCATTTAGTACGATATTTAGCATATGATAACAAATATTAACTCTTATCAAGGTAGAACTGCCTCATCTAAATCAAAATCTTATGTTCTTTCTCACCTTGTGACCTTGTTGGATACTTCCAACAATCTCCTTTGGTTAAGATTTAAGCTATAGCTTTATACTCAGTTCAGGGCTAGCATAAGATGTAGGACAGCACACCAAAGGGGGTACTTAGAGCTTAGTCTCAATTAAAGTATACTTTTGAGTTATTTTCCAGGCAGATTGGCCTTGTACCATTTGTACACTGTTGCCCAGGCCCCAAATGTACAATTATTGCACCTGTAAGAACCCTCCACCAATTGTATTGCCTTCTTAATTGTGGATCTGAGTTTTTCTTGAGGTAAAGATAACCAGCTTATAAGAAGACAGAACCCAGGACTCCAGACTCATTAGCACTAAATGCTGAACTATTGATCTGAGCATTCTAGGTCCGTATCAGTGTTTACTCACATATACCAAGTGTACTTTCCAATTGTGAATGAAAGATCTTCAGCTTCGATAAAGAATTAACTAGACTCTGTTTTTGTTATGCTCCAGAATAGAAGCTGGAAAGAAGTCTGAGAATAGGGGTGCCATTTTTTTTTATCTCCTTTCCTTTTTCCCCATATGCAGTCACTATTAAAGTACCTGGAGTTTCAAAATGAGAGTGTTTATATAGTAACTCATTGGTTGTGGGCATGCTGGCATTGGATCAAAACCCCAGCCAAGTTTTCCAGCCGTAATTTTATTTTGATTTTAATTAGTATCAATTAGGACTAAAAAATAGACAGTTTGGATAAACAATGTGAGGTTGGCTCTAACGAGTAAATTAGATATTTTGCAGGAAGAAGGGGGGAAGAAAGGGGGACTCTGCTTTCTTTCTTCCAACCGCCTGCTCCTCCCCACATAGCTGCTGCAGCAAGCAACTCGAGCTTCCAGGATGATATCTGTTAATATCCCAGAGAACCTCTCTCTGTATGGGGGTATTGGAGATGGGGAATTTATACATCCCAGATTGTTTCCCAACATGCTAATAGGGGTTATCTTATCTAGCGTGAGGTCCCTACCTCACATCTAAAGTTCCTTTTCCCTCCACTTTCCTCAAAGTTTGTAACCCAGACTCCAATGGGAAATTCCCTCTTCCCCTTATCTTTTTGTATCCTCACATTCAGGCTCAGGTTGTCTTGTGAACAAGGTTATCTACAATGGAGACTTCCAGTAGTGTGCACTATACTGCTGTTTAACAGCTCTTTAAATACACACTCACACGTGCGGGCACCCATACACAGACTTATATGCTCATCAAAATGCTACTGATGCAAAGGATATAGTGAAGTATACCATTTACAAATAACAACAAAGTCCGCCATGTCTTTGTCATAGAACTCAGGTAGCCAATTTGTTCTAGGTATGAATCCATTCACAGATTTGTGCCAAAATCTTGTACCCTTATCTCCTAGAAGAGTCAGTCTACCATGGGCTCCAGGCATCCCTGCATGTCCTTGCTGAGTGTTCCAAACTGGTCGACATACATATGTCTGCGTGTGCAGCTGCATAATATATATAGATTATATATAGCATGTACATATAACCCATTAATTCACTTGTGCAAACCATCTATAACATATTTTAAGCTAAGATTCCCTTCCTCTGCTGATACTACTAAACAAGGCCAGAGGTACATTTTTACCTAAGCAATATTGACTGACTTTGGATACATTAGTTCATATATGTAGAAACACACTTTTAAATCACTTCACCCAGAATAATTCTCTAGATTAATGCTTTGCAACATAATAGACTTAAGTGGAGAGTTTTTTAAAAATCCCAAAGCCCAGACCACCCTCCAGTCTAGTGAAATCTCTATCATTTTTAAAGTGCTCCTGATGATTCTAATGTGATATGAAGGTTGAGAACCACCACCCTACACAATCAACGAATCGGTGCTAATAGTCCGGTGTATGTCCCCTTCCACCCTAATTTCTGTGCACATACAATCATACACAAATGTTTTCAAACACATGTTGATTAATTAAAACATAGCAAATTATTATGTACAACGTGCAACACTATGTACAACTTGTAATTATTATGCACAGTACTCTGCAACTTGCCGCTTTAATCTAACAACTCACCATGGACATCCCTCCAGGTCAATACAGCCATAGAAAAATCTTGTTAGAGAAGAAGCATACAAAGATAGTATTTAAGATTAACAATCGTATGGTATTATATAGGACAAATTAAAGAGCAAAAAAAGCCAGATACCTCTTAATAGAATCATAACAAAATAGTCCTCGAATGAGAGCCAAGGACTCACACCAGAGAGGTAACTGTGGGGATAGAAAGGGACGCAGTAGTGAAAGAATGATCAGGAGAGAGAATTGGTGCCCTCCACAGCTGACTCACATGGGAAAAATCAAAAGCACTTCCAGAGTTGAAGCTTGGATGCCTACAAGAATAATTCCGGAGAAAAGTATTTATAAGAGAAGTTATATAGCCAGGCGTGGTGGCGCACGCTTGTAATCCCAATACTTGGGAGGCTGAGACCAGAGGATCCGGGTTCGCAGCCAGCCTCAGCTACTTAGTGAGGCCCCTCTGCAACTTCGTGAGACCCGGTTTCAAAATAAAGGATAAAAAATAGGGCCGGGGGTATAGCTCGGAGGTAGAATGCCCCTGGGTTCAATCCCCAGTACCGCAAAAAAAAAAAAAAAGAGAGAGAAGTTATACGAGGAAAGAGTGATTGGTTCAAATATATACAATCCTCACAGCCTGCTCTGTGGACTTCAGACTTTGCCTAGCCAACCCCCGCAATCGTGCAAACCAATTTATTGCAGTATTTCTTAGTATCTGTCTTTTAATGGTTCTGTTTCTCTGGTTGAACCCTGACTTTCATGCCAACCTCCATTAATACAATAAAATAGAAGGTAGGAAGGGAAAGAGCGAAGAAGAGATAGAAGGAGGAAGGGAGGGCTGGAGACTGAGAGATGGGATAGTTTGGAACAGCCACTGAGAGAATCTCAACAAAACGAAAATCAAGCAACCTGTTTATCGTGTCTTCTCAATTATGCGATCATCACATTAGGGGTTAAATCTGAATATTCCATATTTCCCTGGCAATCTCTCATTGTACCTTCATGTTGGCCTTGGATTACTATGTATTTGCTTTAGTTCTTCTCTTAAAAAACTCAGGATATATTTCATTACCTCTGCTCAGCAACCCTCTTTTAAGTAAGTTCTAATAAGACCAGTTACATGTTTTCTATTGTCACAGATGGGGGAATCCTCTAATTTTCTCCAGTTAGTTCAGAACTCTAGTAAAAAAGAAAGTGTGTGCACCCCAGTTAGCCAGCATTAGGGTTCAAAGGAGCCCTGCCAAAGTCCCATCTTGATTCCCAACTGCATGGTCTCCATAGCTAGGACAATACGACCAAGGTATTGTGCACCGTATTGACCTATTGCGAGGTATTGACCTATCAGTCAATACCAGTATTGTGTACAATCTCCATTTCTCAATTCACACAGATGGTGAAGAAAATCTTGTCTATAATTAAGTAAACAAAAATGATCATGAATAATTTATCATGATTTTGTTTTCCCTGTATATTCACCTGTTTCTTCTGGTCACACCAGTTCACAGGGGTGAATATAAGACTTAAGCTAAGCCATAAACATAGTATCTCATCCCCTGGCCCGATGAGATGAGGGCTCTGGACCAAAGTTGGTCAATTGGGGATCGGTGGAATTGTTCACTCTACAAACTAGTAGAGAGAAAGCTCTGTTTCCACACGGGGGTGTTGCTTTGAGTCCAAAGCTGTAGCGCACCATCCACTGCACTTGAGGAAGTCCACCTGTGGCTGCAGGGAGAAGCAAACTGGCAAGAAAACAGCTCAGGGATGCGGGGCGGGGTGGGGGGACCATCAGTGCTGCATCCTTGTTCCAACCGTCCCAGCTGCACCCTGTTCTCCCTGGTTATGTCATCCAACACAGGCCCCTTTTGTTCTAAGCTGGGTCAAGCTGGCCTCTTCGTGTACCCCAAAGAGTCTTAACTAATGTGAGTCATCACCAAAGAGAGAATCCCAAAGATTAAAGATGCATCAACAGGACTAAATAGCACATTCTAGCGCAGAGGCAAGCTTGTAAACAGGAAGTCATGTGGGAGTCAGGAGCAGGGGAGATAAGAAAAAGGGCAGGGACCCTGTACCAGGCAGGCTGCGCATGTTTTAAGCTATCAATTCTTAGCTCCCAACTTGCCCTTCGAGCCTCTGCTTCTTGAGGCTGGGGCAGAGACTCAGGAAACTGAATTTCTCCTTTGCCAGTGGATCCCTGGTAGGCTCTGCCAGTAGCCTGTAAGGCTAAAGAGACTAGGGGACATTTTTCTTCCTGTTCACTTGCCACATCTCTAAGCGCTGCCCAGAAAAAGATGCTCATCTCAGCAACAACAGTTAGCTCAGATAACAGCTGGTTCCGAGCCCAGGTTTTCCACAGCCTTCTCCGAGCTCCACTGGGTTGCACCCCTTCCTCAACTCTATAGTCCGAGCTCCTGAGGCACCAGCCAGGGCAGGACCCCCTCCTCTAAGGTCTCAGTGCCAGCATCGTGGGCTCATTCCTCTGAGATGGCAAAGGTGTGTCTGACTTTCCCTAGGGGGGACTGTGTCAAGGATGGGGCTGCTTCACCTAGTTGCTCTCTCCATGGTCATGCAGTGCCCTTTCTGCCTTTCCACTCTCTTCATAGCTGCTCAAAACATTCCTAACATTACATTCTGTTTAAAAGGCTTCTGGTTTCTGTTTTCCAGACCAAATCCTTTGGGGATTGGGCCTAGGAATGAAGGTAGTTATCGGACAACCTCAGCAGAGGCTCCGGGCCCCTAACCGTCATGGAATCTGGGGGTTAGTGGAGTGGAATGGATACTGGAGAGGACAAGTTAGACTTTGTGGGTTGACTCTTTCTTGTTATTCTCTGGAGAAAGGAATTTGCAGTTTTTCTCAATTCTTATTGTGTGCTAAGGACTTTCCATATAATATCGCATATGATCTTGCAAAATGCTGTAACTTTCCTCATTTCACAGCTTGGAGTGAAGGAAGTGAGTTAATTTGTTCAGTGTCACCAGCTGGTAAATGGTAGGGCTGGAGTCAGGACTCAATCTATGTCCAAACTCACACTCTCTGAACCTGGGACCGGCCACACTCATCTCCACGGCTCAGCCTCAGGACAGTTATCCATATTGAATGCCCCCTTTGGTACGTGTCTTAGACTGCCAAGTCCTCAACACGCTGGCCATATGTGTGCTCAGGAGCCCTTCTTGAGGCCTGGCTACCATTTAGGACCGGCAGAAGTCCCTTGCATGAGCATGGTATCTTACAATGTGTTCTGGCCGCCGGTAGGCAGCTGGAGAGGGTGGAGTTGGTCTGATTAAAGGACCTTGGTAGCAGGGGCCGGTGGGAGTGGGAAGTAGGAACAAATACAACCATCCCAGCTGGACCAACGAGTGGAAGAATACAGCGGAGCCTGGTGCTCCGCAGGAGAGCTGTCCCTGTGTCCCACATTGTGCAGCCTCGGCCCCAACAGGAGTCATTCACATCCGATCATGACCAACAACTCTTCATTTTTTATAATACATCCTGCACAAGCGTGTTGCTTTCTTGGTCCCTTTCACTCTAGTCTCTGTCATTTAACCTTTTCTACGCAAGCTGTAGAACAGCACTGACATAAAACAGGGTCTTTGGAGCTCATGAGGAGGCCAACCTTACCACTCGTTAGCTGTACAAAACTGAACGGTGACTTCCTCTTGCTCAACGCCCCCCACCCCACAAAAAAATGAGATAATAGCCATTATGTGCTAAGCACTTACTATCTGCCAGGCACTCTGCTAATGTTTGATATACACTGCCTCAATCTGATACTCATGAAAAGTTCTAGCATTATCCCCATTCTACAGAACAGAGCCAGAGAGAGTTAAGTACTGAGTCTGAAGATGGGAACGAGTCTGTCTCAGTCAGAGGCCTGTGCCGCTGGCTTCTACCACTGAGGACCAACTGATACAGGGCTTGTCCTTTCCCTATAAACAACTGAAAAACTAGGCAAAAAGATAAAATAAGTGTTTTCAGAGATTGGACTACAGACAAGACAAGACTGCAATCCCAGAGAGAAGGGGAACATCAAGGTAAGTCTTACGAGGGCCCATCTTTCCATCTTCAGGCAATGTCCAGGCTGCTCCGTGGGGAAGGGAACCCAGGCAAGGCCCCAAGGTTTTACCAAATTGAGGAATAAAAATAAAGTCCAGGTGTGCCAGGCATGGTGGTGCACGCCTGTAATCCTAGTACTTGGGAAGCTGAGACAGGAGGATCACAGGTTCGAGGACAGCTTCCAGAAAGTCATGAGACTCTCATCAACCTAGTGAGACCCTGTTGCAAAATTTAAAAAAATAAAAGAAAAAGAGCTGGGCTATAGCTCGGAGGTAGAATGCCCCTGGATTCAATCCACAAAAAAACAAAAACAAAACAAAGTTCAGTGCAATAAGGAGATGAAGCTTGTGAGGAAGAGTATGGTAAAGGAGGGAACTAGGCAAAGACAGAGACCCATAAATCTCCATGATTCAAGTCTTTGGCTAAATACTAATCCTTGGGGTGGGGGGATGGAACTCCACAGGGCAGAACAAAAGTTAACTCACTTCCGGGGAGCTGTAAGCTGAACAATTTCAAGGGTCTAGAAGAAATTCTAGTGCCTGCTAACCAGAGTGAAGAGATCTTGACAAGTAGGCAGGGCATTGCAGAGAAATACCAGACAAACACACCTTGGTAGTAGGGCTAAACTAGCCCCCAAAATAAAGCCTCAGAGGTATGAAGAGGATGCATAGTTAACACCTGCTGAAACAAACCTAAAGATTTTTCAAACACACACACACAACATGCAAACATTTAAACACACAACATTCATAATGTTCAACACCCAATAAAAAAATTACTAGACTTAAGAAGCAGCAGCAAACAGGGGAGATGTAAGTCAAGAGAAACAGACCCAGAAATGACAGAGATAAAAGCATTGGCAGATGAGGCCTTTGAAACAGCTATTCTATGATTGTATTATTTAAATCAATGATTTACAACAGGGATTGGCAAACTTCTATAAAGGGCTAGGTAGTAAATATTTTATGCTTCGTAAACCACATACAGTCTCTATTACATATTTTTCATTTTTTATACTCCTTTAGAGTTTAAAATATATTCTCAACTCATAAGGCATATAAAAGAACAGGTTTTGGGGCTGGATTTGACTCACAGGCCATAGTTTACTAACCCTTGATTTAGAAGAAAAGGTAAACAAAATGTAGAAAGAAACGAAAGATATAAAAACTAAAGAACCAAATGGATCATCTAAAAATGAAAACTACACTACTTAAGGTAAAAATTATACTGGATTACAGCATATTAAAAGAAAAATAAGTAAACTTGGCAACATAGTAATAAAAAATATCCAAATAAATGCCTAACAGAGAAGGCATTGGTAAACTGGGTAACAACTTTATGCAAATTAATATATGTTTAATTAGGGTCTCAGAAGAAGAGAAGGACAAAAAATATCTGAATAAATAATAGCAGAAATTTTTCCAAATGTGATGGGGAAAGAACTAGGGATTGAACCCAGGGTATTCTACCTCCAGGCTACATCCTCAGCCCTTTTTATGTTTTTAAGTTTTGAAACAGGTCTCATTAGATTGCTGAGGGTCTTGCTAAATTGCTGAGGCTGTCCTTGAACCTGCAATCCTCCTGTCTCAGCCTCCCAAGTATTGGGATTACAGTTGTGCACTACCACACCCGATTTCCAAATGTGATTTTTTAACAAACATCAGTTCATACCATACCGAATTGCCAAAAACCAATGATAAATAGAAATGTTTAGAAGCAGACATGTTTTTTTTTAAAAAAATTGCACTAGCCGGGCATGGTGGCACATACCTGTAATTCCAGAACTTGAGAGACTGAGACAGGAGGATCACAGGTTCAAGGCCAGCCTCAGCAACTTAGTGAGGCCCTGTTTCAAAAGTAAAAAATTAAAAGAGCTTGGTGTGTAGCTCAGTGGTAGAATGCCCCTGAATTCAATCCCCCATACCAAAAAGAAAAAATTCACTATATATTACCTGAAGGGAGAAAACACATAATTCTGTAGACATCTTGCCAGAAATAATGCAAGACAGAAGACAATGGAGGTACAGCTTCATGCACTAGAGTAAGAGCCTTTCTTACCTCGTCACTACTCTGCCTCTCAGTCAGTGTAGTAAAGCCCCTGTCTCACATGGATCCCATACAGACTTAATCTTGTTTAAAATAAAACTCTAAGTGTAAAATTTATATTAATACTCCTGCTGCTAAATATGAAGAAATCATGTTTTTATATCAAAACTATGAACTTCCTGTCTTCTAGTATGCTGATCTTTCCTAAAGCATCTTTCAAATCCATCTCCCACTTTCCCCAGGATGCATTTGTGTATTGGGTTATGCACTCTTCTCTGGTCCACTGTTTACTCAGTTCCACGTTTTTGCACACACGTCTAGCTCCCCGTTTTCAAGGCCCATCTCTGTCCTTGTTTCTCCTCAAGTCCTTCATTCTCATCTTTCCAGAGTCATTTCTTCCTCTCGTATGTTTCCATAATATGTTCTTTTTTGTGTGTGTGTGGTACCAGGGATTGAACCCAGGGACGTTCTACCTCCGAGCTACACCCCCGGTCCTATTTATTAGCCTTTATTTTGAAACCAGGTCTCACGAAGTTGCGGAGGGCCTCACTAAGTAGCTGAGGCTGGCCGCGAACTCTGATCCTCCGGTCTCCGCCTCCCAAGTACTGGGATTACAAGCGTGCGCCACCACACCCGGCCCCATAATATGTTCTTTTATACCACTATTTCTCAAACTCGAATGTGCATACGCGTCATGGGAGTGGAGTCTGAGAGTTGCATTTTCACGAGGTTCCAGGTACTGTCGATGACAAGGGCCTGAGGGGACCCCACTTGGGAGGAGCAAAGTCTCAGGCCTTTCCATATGGTTTTATTAGTATCATATCACCTCCTAGAATAATAATGTTTTTTATAGTACTAGGGATTGATCCCAGGGGCATTTTATCTCTGGGCTACACCCCAGCCATTTGTTTTTGTTTGTTTGTTTGTTTGTTTGTTTGTTTGTTTTGAAACAAAGTCCCCTCAAGTTACTGAGGCTGGCCTTGAACCTGTGATCCTTCCATCTCAGCCTTCCAAGTACTGGGATTATGGCGTGCACCACCACCTAGCTCTAGAATAATAACTTTAAAGTAGAGAAGTAAATTACTTTCGCCTTAGTAACTGCCATGCCATCTAATAAGGGAGGTATAGCTAAGTGATTCCTAATGAATAGGTGGTAGATGATGACAGAGACAAAGAGATCGTGTTAGCCAATCTCCTGCTTCCTAGTCAAACCTTGACTCCTCACCTCTGGACACTTAGGAATCTGCATCTAATTATTGTGTGTTTTGAGAAGTAAAACCTGAGGTCTTCAAGTCCTTGTATCAATGTGCCAAGCCCCCTACTTGGATAGTTGAATATTATGAGACATTCATTAAGAATGATACTGCCTATGACATCATTGCTCATTTTGCTGTATTTAAAAATGTGGCTATGTTATGCCTGTTTTTTGTAACACAGACACCATGTGTACCTTCCGTGTCTGCGTGAAAAAGGAGCACATCTGTGACACGTTATACTAGGAGGAGGAGGATTGTTATAACCAAAAACAGAAGAGCATTTCTTCCAGACTCTCATAAACTTAATGGAGTCTCTGTATTTGAAAAGCTTCTGAGGTTTTCACCCCCCCACACACAACCCTCCCCATGTTCCAAGGGATCCTGGGTAACACCACGGCCACAGCCTGCATCCTGTCATGTGACTGACAGCACCAGCTATCAGCACCTCGATATTGTTTTGTACCGCAGGGCTTAACATGTGTTTCCCTTTTGCAAAAATTACATCACGTCTCAGGAAGTCTCTTTTCTCCAACAGAACCAGCGGATAGCCTCAGCCAAGGCTTTGGAAATAAGAAACGAAGATAAATGGATCCCGGTGCAGTTGTTTAAAACGCACACGCTTGCTACAGAGGCCAGCCGGCTCATGTATGCATGCCGTCCCAACTGTCTTGCTCCACTGAAACCGAGCACTGCACTGAGAGGAGTTGGCACCTGCCTGCTGTGCACTTCTTTGCATAAAATACAATCGTGTTTTATCCTTGGCCTTTGACCGAAATGAGTCAGATGATAGTCTGACTTCCACACACACAAAGGCTTTAACCTGTTAGCAAGAGTCAAAAACAGAAAAAGAAAAGAAAGAGTCAAAAACAGCAAAATTCTGAGAACCGCATTTCTCTCAGGATGCCTTTTGCAGTTTCTCAGAGGAGCACTGACAAAATCCCCTTGCCTTGCCTTGTTTGAAAAAAAATAAAAATATAACTACTTCCTTCAAATATATTTTCCACCCAAAAGACACTTGCCCTTGTTCCTCAATCTGAAATGCATTTCCCATGTCTGGAAATGCTGTTTTACACACTGTGCAAAAAAAACATCTTTCCTAACCCCTTCTGAAAGGAGAGGCTTGTGTTCTGTTCTCACTAAGCCCTATGTATCCATACCGCTGTCTTGCTATAGGTTAGAAGCAACCAGACGCCAGAGACAGACAACGAGGCTCTCTTGATAATTAAGAGCTCATTTTATTATGATGATAACGCTAATAATTCCTTAAATTATAGTAACACCTTTAAGTCTGAAAAATGCCTTCCTGCCTCCGATATTACCATTATCATTCTTCATTTATTTTACAAATATGTTTTGAATACTCGCTCACAGTAGATACTATGCAAGGCATCTATAGAGGTCACAATGGTGTATAAAGGACAGACAGTCTCTGTCTTCATTTAATCGACATCCAACGAGTGTTTATTGAGTTTCCATGAAGTTCTCAACATTGTGCTGGTGATATAGTTTTATAAATGGTGATGAATCTCTTCACTGCATACATCAGAAAGAAATCTGAGGCCCAGAACAGTTAAGTGATTTTCCCAAGTCTACATTCTTAACTGTGAGTACAGGATTGTAGCCAACACCAGGTATTGGGACAGAGGTTGGTCAGAGCCCTGGAGGCCAGTGGTTACCCATCATTAATGACAATTAGTTCCCAAGCCAACATAATAAACAAATCATAATGCCTTGCACACTGAAAGAAACATCGTGCTGGTGGCAGGATATTAAGATTTGGGCTCCATTTTTATTATTTCCTAACGCACTGAAGAAGGTTAGTAGATTTCTAATAGTGTTACTCAGAGTCCTACAGTTCTAAGGAAGGGACTAGAGGGAAGATTAATTGGCTCCAAGCCATTTAATCAAAGGTTTCATCTGTTTTACATATTGAGGTTCTGCATATAATTTTACTTTTAAAAAGGAATTTTCTTAGAAAAGAAAAAAACAATAACAAGAATTTGGAAACCAATGAGCTGGATGACCTTTAAGACCTTTTTCAATTTTGATTATCTCTAACTTCGTAAACTTTTTCTAATATACTTTCATTGGTCCATTGTAGTCATACACCATAGTGAGGTTCAATGTGATACCAACACACGTGTGCACAGCTCTTGGTGTGTTTCCCTCCAGATCCCACCTCGCAACCCCTCCCCATACATGTTAGTGAGACTGGTAGTGAAGCCTTTGTATATGGACGTAGCATTATTTGAACCGTTTCCTTCAACAAGCCTCCTTTTCCCCTCCCCACCTTCCTCGCCCAACCCCCTTCCACTACTCTCCTGGTGTCTCTCCTCATTTATCTAACATCCCTTTCATTTCTTCTTTTCTCTCTAGCTTCCACATAGGAGAGAAAACATATGACCCTTGCTTTCTGATCTCACTGAGCATAGTTTTCTCCAGTTCTTTCCATATCACATTATCAGATAAGTATCTGCTTCTCCTCTGTTTGGGATGGTTACCATTGGGCTCTATTCCCAACAGACTGATCAGTATGGTCAATTCTAGAATCCTGCTGCTCAGGATGTGGCTCAGGTATCAGCAGCAACATTATCACCTGGAAGCGGGCTGGAAATACAGAATCTCGGGTCCCACCCCAGACCTCCTCAATCCTCATTTGAACTTGACCGAGATTTCCAGGTGATTCGATGGACATGGAGGTTTGAGTGGCAGTGATCTATGGGGTTTTGGACACCTCCTGGTGAGTTTCTATCACTGACTCCGTCTTGTTGCCCCTCCATGGCTCCCAGCAGGAAGGGGAGGATGGCTCTTCACTCCCACGCTGTCCTATCTCCATGGCTCCCAGGGAGCACTTCCACTTTTGCTCACATTCTAACTTACAATTTAACAGTTACCATCTGCCAACTCATCCTTATAAATGCCCCCCACCCAGTACCCATGACCAGAACATTAGAGATATTGAAAACAGCTCTTCTCCACCCGAGCTGAGGCCCCTTTGATGAGATCATCTTTCCAATCCAGTCCAATCTCAAGACCCACTAATTTTATAATACAGGCATTCATAACAAAAAAACTCTCAGATCCTTTACAAATTGCCCCGGGCTTGTCCATGTGTTATTAAAGTTGGGCTGAGTAATAAACGCTATAAATGTCCTAGGAGACAGCACTCATGCCCAGTGAGCATGACATCCCATAATAGACCTCTTTGGCTTGTTACCCTGGCGCCTTCCTCCTCCCTGAGCTCTGGAAACCAGAGAAAGGCAAACAGCAGAATGTCAATCCCAAGGCGTAGACATGGGTATAAGATGCTTTGCTTGGAGAGGTTTCAGAAGATCATATTTCCGGCCAGATTACTATTACTTCGGAGTTGTAGTCGGGAGGCAATTTCTTTCATTAATGTTTCTCTTCCCAGAAGGAAAACATTATCCTCCAAATAAAATTCAAGTGAACTAAATCGCTTCCAACCTCAGTATCATTTCAGGCTTAGTATCATTTGTGGACTCAAGATTGAGTCCCGTTTAATTGGCTCAAGTGCCATTCCTAATAGGAAAAAATGCCAACAAACAACGAAAAGATGTCTCCTATTTTCAGAGGCAATCACCTTCTATGTTTCAGGCTGATCATAAGGCAGTTTAATTTATCAATTTCTTATACTCATCTCTTTCTGGCAAAGTCAAATCTGACCGCATTCATCCTCTCAACAAATATTTATTGAGTGTTTACCATAGGCCAGGCACTGGAGCTGTCCCCTAGAGAAACAGAGACAGCTTATTTTAATCAAGAATCTCATAGCTTACCTGTGAAGACAAAAATATAAATAGCTACTCAATCGTATAATCAATATCCTACTGATGGCTTAAACAAGATAATATAGGCATACGGACAAGTAAGCAAAGAGGATCCAGATATCAGCAAAACGCTGCCCTTGTTTTCAAGGAGGCTCGAATCTAGCTGGGGAAACAAGAAATACACCTGGACACTTAGACCGTTTCTGCTAAGTGCCAAACATATAATTAGCCAAAACACAGCCAGCGCTAAATGTTGATAGTGATTTAGTTACAGTAGCTAATAGTGATTGAGGACTTACCGTGGTGGGCTTGTGGTGGATCAAAAAGAGAGAGAAAACTAAAGGTGGGTGGGCTCTGGAAATCAGGGATGGATAGAGGACTAGATCTGACTGTCAAAAATGCAAAGAATTCTTATTGCAGAAGAAAAGAAGAAGGAGAGAGGTAAAGGAAGAGAAGGAAGAAGTAGTAGTAGAAGAAGAAACGGGGGATCTGAGCCCAGAAACTAGCATGAATGAAATGACACAGGTAGAAAAGCACCCCATTTCCCTATCCTGGAGCAACAACAAAGCTCTCAGCCTGCTTGGAATAGAGGTTTAGTGCATAGAGAACGTTGAAGGATAGATTCAAAAGGCAGATTGGGACCATAGTATGTTAGCTTTGAATAGCATCTATAGGCATGTGGATTTCATTCCATAATTAAGAGCTTACTCTCTATGCCTTTTTCAGAAGGTAAAGAAAAGGAGATCAGTAGAAAAATTAAATTTGTGGTAGTTCTGAGAACAAATTGGGGTAGGAAGGTATCAGCAAAGGGGGGATATTTGGATCATGGTTATGAACAGAATCCTATGCTTGCATTAACAATCATTAATAAGCTGTCCCTGTCTTGGAGGGAAGGGGTATCCATGAAAGGAATGCAGGCGAATGCCAGCATTTCTGGAGTGCATTCCTTGTGCAAAATATAGGTGAAGATCTTGAATGTGAACGTAAAACACCAGCTCTAGATCACTATTTTCATCTAACTTTGTCAAATCCATTGAGCAAGCGCCAAGCCGGCACTAAGGAGATACATCTAGAAGCTCAAAACAAAGAGAATGTTAGAGTCACAGGGTATTTAGAGGCTCTTTTTTCCAATGACTTAATTTAGTGGGTGTGGACAGAGCCCCTGGATGACACTAGCCGGAACTTAAGAGTTAAAATGTAGGTGCCTAATTCCCAAATCTGATATGCTTCCTACTACACCAAACTCTTTCTTAAGTAATAGGCAATGTGCCCACCCTCAAAGTGCTTATACACGAAGAAACCCAACACTGTTCTCCATTCAAGAAAAGTGCACACATTTTCATCCCACTGTGAGAAAAATGGGATGCTCTTTCTTCGCGATTGATAGAAAAGCAAGCCTCCTGCACATTTGGAGAATAAAGTTTTCTGGCAACTTTAGGGCCACACAATAAAAAGTCACCCTTCTTGATCTCCCATGCTCTTGGATAGTCAGAATGAATATCATGAAAATGGCCATCCTACCAAAAGAGAACTATAGATTCAAGGCAATTCCTATTAAAATACCATGGTCATTCTTCACAGATCTAGAAAAATAAATCCTTAAATTCATATGGAACAACAAAAGACCCACAATAGTCAAAATAGTCCTCAGCAATAAGACCTATGCAGGAGGCATCACAATACCTGACTTCAAACTATACTACAGAGTCACAGTAAAACACACACACACACACACACACACACACACACACACACACACACACACAGCATGGTATTGGCACAAAAGCAGACACATAGAGCAATGGAGCAGAATAAAAGATTCAGAAACAAATCCATACACTTACAGCCAATTGATTTATGACAAAGGGGCCAAAAACATACACTGGAAGAAAGATAGCTTTTTCAACAAATGGTGTTGGCAAAACTGGTTATTCATATGAAGAAAAATGGAAATAAATCCCACTTTCTCACCCTGCACAAGAGTCAATTCAAGATGGACCAAAGACCTGGAAATTAGACCAGAGACTTTGTCGTTACCTGAAGAGGGCATAGGACCAACACTCCACCATATAGGCATGGGTAAAAATTTCCTCGATAAGACCCCAAAGGTACAAATGAAGATTAGTATGTGGGACTGTATTAAACTGAAGAGCTTCTGTGCAGCAAAGGAAACCTCAAGAGAGAGCCAACAGAATAAGAGAAGATCTTTGCCAGCTACTTCTCTTATAGAGGACTAATATCTAGACTATACAAAGAACTCAAGAAACTCGCTGCCAAAAAAACAAATAACCCAATCAAAAAATGTGCAAGTGAACTAAATAGACACTTCACAAAAGAAGAAATACAAATGACCAATAAATATATGAAAAATGTTCAACATCATTAGCAATCAGAGAGACGCAAATCAAAACTACCTTGAGATTTCACCTAACCAATTAGAATGGCAATCATTAAAAACACAAACAATAATAAATGCTGGCAAGGCTGTCGAGAAGTAGGAACTCTTGATACATTGTTGGTGGGATTGCACATTAGGGCAAGCACTTTGGAAAACAGTGTAGAGGATCCTCAGAAGACTGGAAATGGGTCTACCATATATGATCCAGCTATACCACTCCTCGGTATCTACCACCAAAAAATTGAAACCAGACTACCATAGTAATGCACGCATATCTATGTTTATAGCTTCACAATTCATAATTGCCGAACTATGGAACCAGTTGAGATGTCCATCAACAGATGAATGGATTACACAATTATGGGATATATACTCAATGGAATTCTACTCAGCCATAAAGAAGAACAAAATTATGTCATTTGCAGGGAAATGGATGGAACTGGAGAATGTTATGATAAGTGAGATTAGTCAGTCACAAAAAGTGAAAGGTTGGATATGTTTTCCCTCATATGCAGAAGCTAGGGAGAAATTGGGACACAGGAGGGACTCCAGACAGGAAAACCTTAGTGGAGTGAAGGAGGGGACCTGAGTGAAGGAGACGGGAGGGAGGAGGAAGACTTGGAGAGGGAAACACCTCAATGGTCATGATGTACATACACAAACTTTTCAAAGCCAATCACTGTGTTGAGCACGAGAAGGTGGGGAGGGAGAAGAAGTGGGGTGGGGACGGGGGAAGGGGGCCCAACAAGTGCTATGGTGCATGTATGCCTCTATCACCCTGAACTTCATCAAGATGTGTGATTACAATGCACCAATAAAAAAAGAAAGAAAAAAGTCACCTTTCTTGAGTTTTAGTGTCTGAAGGCAAAGTTTGCGCTGGGAGATAAATGGAGAGGAGGTCTCTTTCCTGTGGAAATAGTGCTTTCATTTTCTATGCCTAATGCTATCTCATTTCTAAAGTTGGTCCCAGAAAAGGTAGACCAAAGTATTTGCAATATGAAGGGTCCAATTATTTTAAATAGGTACAAGAATCACCATCACGGTTCAGAGCCCTCAAAGAAACATGTTCATAGTCTTGGGTGATTAGTCATAGTCTCATCTGTTAAATTATTTCCAAGAAATGGAATACATTGATACGTGATGTGTAGAGGAAGGCAACAGAACAGAAATTTAATTATCCATTAAAACATCTCAACCATGGGTCCTTAGCCCCTTCTGTGGCCCAGCTAATGGAATACATGCGGGCATGAGAAGAGAGAGGCGGAGGAGGTCTGAACCAAAAAGTTTTCTATTTTTCCAAAGTTCACTTGAATACGTGTGTTTTTTCAGACCATTCTATCTATTGGCTTTTTTTTGTTTTTGTTTTTGTTTTTGTTTTTTGGAACTGGGGCTGGAACCCAGAGCATTCTAGCTCCAAGCTACACCCCCAGCCCTTTTTATTTTTTATATTGAAAAAAGGTCTCTAAGTTGTTGAGGCTGGCCTCGAACCTGGGATCCTCCTGTCTTAGCCTCCCAATTACAGTGTGTTGCCACCATACCTAACTCTTTATGTTAGGTATGGTGTTAGCCAACAAATCTTTATGTCTGTTTCCTCTTTAAAATGTCTTCCAAGACCGTGAACTATGCCCTATAACACATTTCAAGTGATTCAAATACATTGTTTTATAAGTACATTGAATGTGAGTCATAAGATCATGGAATGTTATGTTTTATTGGGATGTTACAGAATAAATACAACCCCCTTCAGGGCTACTTAAAGCCCTGCTATGGAACCTGATCAAGTGGCCATTCCAGACTCAACTTGAATATCACAAACCAGGGACACCTACTACTTTTTGTGGTCACCTGCCCATTTTTATGCATTATCACCCAAGGAAAGCCAAATATTGCTGACTTTTAGCTTTGTGGGTTTGCACTGTGAGATAACAGAGAGAAAAAATCTGTTCCCTCTTCCTCATAACAAGTCAAGAGCCAGGCACCTTGCTGAGTATTGGTTATTGGATGGATGGATGGATGGATGGATGGATGGATGGATGGAGCATGGTCTTTGCTTTAAAAACACATTACAAACTGGGTTTGGTGGTGCACATTGGTAATCCCACTATTTGGGAGGCCGAGACAGGAGGGTTCTAGGTTCAAGGCCAGGCTCAGCAACTTAGTGAGGACCTCAACAACTTAGTGAGGACCTCAGCAACTTAGTGAAACCCTGTTCCAAAGTAAAAAATAAAATAGAGTTGGAGATCCCAGTGTGGGTTGAAGTTGGATTTGTTAAGCTTAATGTAACTTCAAAATATCCTTTTAGATGAATGGATAGTAACTGGCTATGAGTCTGCACCTCAGAGGAAGACTGGGCTTGGAGAAATGCAGCATCTAAATGAATAATTATGAGCGTAGGAGTGTGTAAAAACACAACCTGACAAAGATGACCCATAAACAAACCTGGGAAACAACAACACTTAGGGTGTTTTCCGGTAGCTGAAGAGAGCCATTGAGTCCCCCTGGGTCTTCTCTTTTCTAATCATTCACAGATCTTTCCATTATATCTTCTACTCACTTGTATAAGTAGAATATGTTTCATTTTGCCACTGCTCCTCCTAAAATGGGATAGTCTTGATTGATGTTAATCCATCAATCCATGGGACCACTAGAGCTGAGGATATCATCTCCGTTCTGGATGTTAGAGGGGCAGACGTGGCAAATAGTTCACCAATATGCGTGTTTCCGTTTCCACACATCAGATTTGTCACTAGAAAGCAGTTGCCCATCCAGGGATTTTATTTCCTAGTCTCCTCTGCTAAGGAAATGTAAAGAGAAATGATGTGTGATACTTCCGGGCCAACATTTATAAGAAGCAGTGGTCCCCTCTCTACTCTTTCTTTCCTCTTCTTAAAGAGAGATGAAAATGACAGTGTGGCCCAAGCTCAGAGGATCAATGACCCACCAGAGGTAAGGAACCCAGGGCTACAAAGCCTCTCAAGGGGGAAAACAGCACACAGACAAGGAATATCTGACCTAGGTAGTTATGGAAGCAAGAAATAAATTTCAATGATGTTTCACTATTGAGATTTAGGGGTCTAATTTTTACAGCAGCTACGACTCTATTTTTTGTTGATTTTTTTATATGTTTTTATTGGTGCATTGTAGTCTCACATCACAATGAGTATCAGTTTGGTGTTAACATACATGCACACAGCTCTTCATGTCCCTCCCCCCCCACATGTAGCACTGAGAATGATGTTGGTATAATCTCATATGTACACATTGTTTATGACAGTAATTCCATAGATTCATTTCTTTCTTGCCCTTCCCCTTCCCTTGTACCCCTTCCCTTGCACCACTGAGGGCAGCATAGAAAGCATTAAATTTGAGAGGTGGGGCATCATACCGTTGCATTCATAAATTTTGATTTTCCTTATTCTCTAATTATGCATCCTTTTGGAGTCCGACAGCAGGACGTCACATTTATCCCTGCTAAATTTTATCTCACTAGATTCAGTTGGTGCCTGAATGTTTTAGATATCTGTTTGGAATTTGGTTTTGTCATTCAGTGTACTTGCTATTCCTTTCAACTCTCTGACATCTACAAGTTTGATCAAAGGTTCTATCTTTGAACCAATATTAAAAATAATTGAAGGATTTTTTTTAGGTCCAAGATGGCGACTAAGGGAGATACCACGTTACGATCTGAGACTTGGGTCTCAATTGCCGTGAAAGCAACCTCTCCACAGGAGAAGAAAAGCAACAAAAACGAACTAAACAACTTAAATTTGAAATGCGACGGAATTAAAGCCGGAAGACAAAACAGAGGAAAGTAAAAAGCTCCGAGCGCCTTACCTAAGGAACAGCGGCGGCGCCATCTTGGCCGGACCGCGGGGCCACTCCCGGCATCGCGGCTCCACACGCCGCCGGCAGAGAAGCCAGAGACCTGCTGTGAGTTCAACTCAGATCAGCAGAGACGGAAGCGAGCAGCGGCTCCTCCACACTTGACACACCAAACGGCGGCCACAGCGGCTGCGGCGGCGCCATCTTGGCAGGACTTTGCCAGCGGCTACCAGCATTGTGGCTTCCACACAAGACCAACGGAGACGCCAGCGACCTGCTGTGAGTCCAGCAGCTGCAGAACAGCAGAGTGAAGGCGACCAGCGACTCGCTCCACACGCGACACACACCTGAGCTGCTGCGTCGGCGGAAGTGGCAGCGGCGCCATCTTGGTCAGGCCGCACCGGCGGCTACCGGTGTTGCGGCTTCTGCAGGCCACCAACAAGGAAGCCAGGGAGATCTTCTAGAACCAGCACTGCAGAGCATCAGCCACAAAAGCGAGCAGCAGTTCGATCCACGCTCGGCAGAGTCCCCAGGGCCCGGAGGCCTGACCAGAACCTGCGGTAGTGGCTGAGCACCCCCCAGATTAAGAGCAGCGCTCAAAGAAACCGTAAGTCAACGAGCCGCCCCAGGGGAGACCACCCAGCGCCGCCACAGGGACTCACGGGGTCTGGGACAGTCCGGATTGCCCCAGCAGAGGTGGGAGTGGGGTCAGTTGTGGGACACGGTAGACGCGTGAATAAGCAGACAGTCCCTGGTGACATTTGAGTGGGACAGACCTGCAGCCTGCGGGTCACAGTGCCCTTACAGAGTCCCCAGGGATCGCCACAGGACATACAGCTGTGGTACCTGGGGAAAATTGGACCAAACCAGCCCTCTCTGTGGAAAACGTGGAGTTCCATGTTTGTACAGAATCAGGGCAAAGCAACATCTGCTGCTTCTGTAGGCAAAGAGAAATAATCCAATCAAAAAATGGGCAAGTGAACTAAATATACACTTCACAGAAGAAGAAACACAAATGGCCAATAAATGTATGACAAAATGTTCAACATCATTAGGAGTCAGAGAGATGCAAATCAAAACTACCCTGAGATTCCACCTAACCCCAATTAGAATGGCAATCATTAAAAACACAAACAACAACAAGTGCTGGCGAGGATGTGGAGAAGTAGGAACTCTAATACACTGTTGGTGGGATTGCAAATTAGTGCAACCGCTTTGGAAAAGTGTGGAGGATCCTCAGAAGAATGAGAATGAACCTACCATATGACCCAGCAATACCACTTCTAGGCATCTACCCGAAAGAACTGAAACCAAACTCCTAGACTAATGCATGTATATCTATGTTTATAGCTGCACAATTCACAATTGCCAAACTTTGGAACCAGCCAAGATGCCCATCAACTGATGAATGGATTACAAAACTATGGGATATGTACACAATGGAATTTTATGTACCCATAAAGAAGAACAAAATTACATCATTTGCAGGCAAATGGAGGGAACTGGAGAACATTATGCTAAGTGGCATTAGTCAGTCACAAAGAGTGAAAAGTCGGATGTTCTCCCTAATATGTGGAAGCCAGGGAGAGTGGGACTTAGAAGGGACTCCAGACAAAACTTTAAACAAGCAAGAAGGGGACCTAACTGAGGGAGATGGGAGGGGAGAAGGGGGAAACCCACTAATGCACACGATGTATATACACAAACTTATCAGAGTCAATCACTATGCTGAGCACAAAAAGGAGGGAAGGGGGAGGGAAGGGTGGGATTTGAGGGAGGGCTAAATGAGCAATGCATGCTTCTGATGCCCTGACACTTAGCAAAATGTTTAACTACAATGCACCAATAAATGAATATATTTAAAAAATAATTGAAGGACTGGACTTGGACTGACATTCCCAGACACACTGTCCTTGTTGCATTCTGTTGAAGCTCGCTGTACACTTTTCCCAACCCTGGCAATACTGCTCCTAATTTAAGCATATTTATATCATTCTACTCAACTCCTGCAGGTTTGGAGTTTTGCAGGGCTTGAAGATGAGGGGATCCAAAGAATAAAAGTGGGACACAAGCAAAGGAGATCGTCGTCCTCCTCCCCATTCCCTTAGCTCTGAATCACCACTTTGGATGCACTGATGTCCTATCTGGTCTCTGCTTCTGGTCTCTCCCCATTCCCATTTATCTAAACTCCTCTGTCACAGATCTTTCTAAAAACCCATCTGCTCACACCATTCTCTCGCTAAAGATCTCCAGTGACTTCCATTAAATCGGATCCCTTTGCTTGGTGTACAAAGACCACTTAGAGAAGAACCCCAACTCCCCACCCAGTCACGTTTGCCTGCACCTCCAGCATAAACTTCTCGTCAGGCGACACATGCGTTAGATCCTTCCACAGCCCCCACCCCTTGTAAATACTGTTCTTCAGCTGGAACTAATGCTTCCCCTCCTGCCCCACTCCTAGGCAGGAGTGACTGCCTTCTTTCTCCCCTGCTCAGCCTCACTGTTGACAGGCCCACCTCCCCCCGCTGGCAGCACGTGGAGGACAGGGCTGTCCTCGACGGTCACCTGTTTCCTCGCGTTCATTCACGTTCATGCTCAACAAATGTCTGTGGAATTAATGAGTGATGAAAGAAATCACAGTGGTAAGAGAATGGAAATGCTGGTAAAAGACAGAAGACACCCTCTGATGTGGGGTGTCACAGGTAATTCAAATGGCCGATGTTTACGCAGTGTTAGGAGGGAGACACACGAGTGCCTTACATGCCCCAGCTTTATGAGATGGAAATAATAAACATTTAAAGTGTACGCCATGATGTTTTGAAAAGTGTGTGCATGGTGAAGTGATTTCCACGATCACACTAACATACTCATCACTTCACAGTTAACCGATTGTGTGTGCATCTGGTGAGAACGCTTAAGGCCAACTCTAGTAGCAAATTTCAAGTGTCCAAGACATCGTTATCAATTATAATCTCCAGGCTGGATGTTCGAGCTCCAGAATTTCTTTGTCTTGCATAGCTGACCTTTGACCAGGATCTCCCCCTTTCCTCCACTCCCAGCCCCTGGCAGCCATCATTCCACATTGGACTTCTGAGTTCAACTCGTTCAAGAGTCCATGTATAGACGAGATCATGCAGTCTTTGGCTTTCTATGTCTGCCATTTCACTTAGTAATAGGTCCTCCAGGTCATTCGCGATGGCAGAAATGGCAGAAATTCCTTCTTTTGAAAGGCTGAACAATATTCCATATGTATGTGTTTACCTTTTGTCCTATGTGTGTTCATCTGCGTGTATGTATAAACTATGATTATATGTAATTATAGTAGAGTAGATATGTGAGATTTTATACATATATAACCTCACCTCTTCTTTAGCCATTTGTCCACTGGTTAACACGGGTTGACTCTGTATCTCAGCTGTTGTGATTAATACTGCAGTGAGCAGGGGGACACGTATTTTCCTTTGAGATGCTGATTTCATTTCCTTTGGCTATACACCCGGATGAGGGATTGCTGGATTTTTCATTGTTGAGGAACTACAACGTAGTATTTTTCACAATAACAATACCTACAGGCATTCCCACCAACAGCGTGCTACGCTCCCCCCTCTCCACGGCCTCACCAACACTTCTTATCATTGGCCTTTTTTTTTTTTTTTGCACCAAGGATTGAACCCAGGGGCATTCCACCTCCGAGATACACCTTCCCCCCCCTTTTTTTATTGTAACACAGGGTCTCAGTATGTTGCTGAGGATGGCCTCGAACCTGCAATCCTCTGTCTCAGCCTCCCAAGTACTGGGATTACAGGTGTGCACCATCCCACCCAGCTTATCTTTTGTCTTTTTGATAACAGACATTCTAACAATTGGTAAATTGATATTTCATTAAAACATATGCATTATTGCTCACATTTTTCCCTTTGACTTTAAGAACTAACAATTTTTCTTTTCAGAATGACTGAGGGTCACTATGTGTACCCAGAGCTATATCTTTACAGGACCCAAACTTACATTGATACATATAACAATAGATCAAGAAACCTCTTACATATTTAATTATAGATATGTTTGAAACTTCTTTAGTATTTAAATCTCTACTACTAGTTCTAAAATTAACACTCCTATTGACCCGGTCAGGTCAAATTATCATTATTTATTGCTGTTGTTTTAGCAAAATAATGAAGAATATCAATAAAAATGTCCAAATATCTACAAACAAATTAAGTAAGAAGAATAAGTCCAGTAATTAGTGTGGGAGCACCAGGCAGGGTTGATTTCATTACATAATAGTTTCCGAAGGGAACTGGCGGTCTTCCTCCTGCATCTTGATTAAAGGTGTGCATGGGGAGGATAGGCTATGCACTGCTCCTGGGGGAGCTTTCCGTGATGTGGTTTCCCCTAAGTAGTTGCTATGATTAACGGGGCTGGTTTCTTTCATAATTGTCCTGAAGCCCTTTGTATTTTCAAACTGCTTTGCAATTGTTTTTTTTTTCTTAGAATGTACTTAAAAATGATTCCATTCAGTGATACAGCAGGACAGGCACAGCTCAGGGAAATTGTTGAGAAAGCTAAGATAAAGCCATAGAAAGTCTTACTACTTTTTAGGGTGCTCGAGTTGCCCATTTAAAGATAATTGCATTTCCAAAATTCAAACATGTCCAAAGGAACAATGAGCTCAGCTTTCCTTCTTGGTATATAAGGTAGAGTTGTCAGATAAAATACAAATTGTCCCATTAAATTTGAATTTCAGATAAGCAAGAAATATTTTATAGTATAAACATGCCCCATGCACTCCCAGGAGTTCTACCTAATACTAGGAGTTCTGTGTTCTTGTTTGCTAAATCTGAAAACCCTCCTTTGGGAGGACAATATTGTTTATCTCACAGCTGTAGGAACGGGAGCAAAGAACTTCATCTTTCTAGAGTGAAATATCCTCATCTCTCAAAATAAAACGTGCTACCTAAACTGTAAGTGCCTTCTTTTTTCTTTTATTTTTTCTTTACTTTTTGTTTTGTCATTGTTTGTTGGTGTGTGTGTGTGTGTGTGTGTGTGTGTGTGTGTGTTTGTGCATGAGAGAGCACTATACTAGGAAATGTACCACTAAGCTACACCCCCAGCCCTTTTTATTTTTTATTTTGAGACAGGGTCTCACTAAGTTGAGAGGCTGGCCTGGAGCTTGCAATCCTCCTGTCTCAGCCTCCCGAGTACTGGGATTACAGGCGTGCATCATCCTGTGCTGGGCTTGTAATGCCTTCTCTTGCTAACTAGTCTATGGTGCACCATCTCTCCATCACCCAAGGCTTGCTTGAAGATTACCTGTGGTGTCATGCCAAGGGTGCTGCATTTAAGGTAAAAAGACCTAAGTTTGAATCCCACAGTTAACGAACTGTGCATTCATAGGCAAACCAAATCTTCAGCATCTCAGATTCTTGGTCTATAAAAATGAGGATACGGTGGTTATTCTAAGTGTCAAATCTAACGTGCGCAGAAATGCTTTGTGTCTTTGAAAAGTCGTAAAGAGATCATGACTTGTTGGGAAGTTACTCCACACCTCCAGAAGTTCCTCTCCACCTGTGTTTAGGTGAGTATTCACCGAAGTTGCACAGCTCTGTTTCCTAGGTGATCCAAGCCAAGTTTTCAAGTTCAGATGAATTCTTAGAGGGTACCCACATCCTTACTCTTTATATTTCAAGAGACTTAGGGTCCTATTTTTATGTTTCAAGAAACAGGGTCCTAAACCTGTTTCTTCAAATACCAATATGTGGCAGGCAAAATAATACCTACCACATACATTTATCATGAGATCCAAGTACGAAAAAAAAGCACAAAAGATTCAGCACACAAAATTTCTCACTGAAAATGGCCAGTTCTTCCTCTACCGCTCTTTTGGGTGTCTAGATTGAAGCTTGGCATTGAGCAGAGGTCGCCAAGTGAGTGGGTGTATCTAAGGAGTGGAGTTTCCACTCTCCCCCTCCACCTAGCGCTCTGCTGTCAGCACCCAGCAGGGCCCAGATGGCCTCCTCCTCTCCAGACCGCCCCCAGGATGGGGGTCTGAGATATTCAACACATATTTATTTTCCTGGATCTCTATGGAGCCCAAAGACAATAATTACCTTCCCTAACCTCAACCAGATTCAAGCCAGAAAGCAGCAGGAGAAATGTCGCCTTGACCCAAAGGGGCGTCCAGCCTCCCCCTCGCCAGACTAATGCAATCCAGACCATAAGCCACGTGTCGACTGCCCGCGCCCTCCCTGCACCGGTCTCCCAGCCTCAGCCCAGACACAGCGTCAGACACAGCTCTCCCTCAGCCACCGTCTTCAGGTCACCAGGACACTTCTCAACACAGAGAGATGTCTGCACCAGGGGACTTCCAAGCCGCCCAGGGGATGTTATGTCCGCCCTTGGCAAAAGCCAACTTTGAAAGGGCAGCAAGGGCTTTGCACACATCTGCAGTGCGACAGTGACCTCCAGTGGCCAAGAGGAGAACTGCTTGTTTCATCTCAGCAACTCTGTCCCCTCCCAGGAGGCTGGCAGGCAGGACAGCCACCTCTTGCAACCGCTTACCAGAAAACCTATGCACGGCGTCAGACAGAAAGAAAAAAACCAACCCGAGAGTTATGCTCCAATTGAATCTCACCGTGCCACTCTGCCATTTAGAAACCCTAAGTGGCCAGCTGCCCCTCCACCGACCACAGAAAAGCCTGGAGTCCCCAGCACATCAAATGGGGCTCTTTAGGGTCTGAGCGTGACTGTCTATTATTTCCTACAACTTCCTCACTTCTTAATACACACCAGATTTCCCCTGGTCCCTGAGTGTCTTGTACTATTTCTTCTGGGTTTTGTTTTTGTTGTTTGTGAGGGGATTTTGTGTGTGTGTGTTTGTTTTTTATTTTTGTGGTACTGGGGATTGAACCCAGGGGCATCCTACCTCTGAACTACACCCCTGCCCTATTTTATTATTTTATTTGGAAACGGGGTCTCGCTAGGTTGATGAGAGCCTCACTACTTGCTGAGGCTATCCTCAAACCTGCGATGCTCCTGTCTCAGCCTCCCAAGTACTGTGATTACGGGTGTGCGCCACCACACCCAGCTTCCTCTGTTTTAAATTACCTTCTTCTTTTTTTCTTTTTTCTTTTTTTTTTTTTTCCTGCCTGGTAAATCCTTTCTCTTTGTGAGGATTTTTAGAGTAGCATTACCCTTCAGAGGCACCTTGGGTATTATCTCTCCTTGCCACTTCAGAATTCATCCTATTTTCAAAACATAGAGCAAGTGGAGCTAATTCAACTGTTTTGTTTACTTATTCAAGAAACAATAACAGGGTGCTGTTATAAGGTGTGATAGTGTTGGATGGTCTAAACAAAAAGAGGCGTGGTCTCGACCTCAGAACGCGTGCAGGCTAGTTGGGAATCGATAGGGAAATAACTGTCACAGAGCGTATGAGGAGCTATATGTTTGTCACACATTTGGCTTGAGCATGAAAAGCACTACTTTGACCTGTGGAAAAGGGAATCAGAGACCCTTCCCTGATAGAGGGAGAGGCTTTGGCGGGGTCTTGCAGGATGAGTAGGAGTTGGCCAGGCAGATGGAAGAATTTAAAGAGAAAAAGAAAGAATGAAGTGCATTTGGAGCATGAAGTAGCTTACACGGCAGCAGGGTGAGCTGGGGCGGATGCGGGATCTATGTTGCGCAGCTCAGAGATACAGGGCGAGAACACAACCTGGCTCAGAACATAGGAGCAAGAGTTCAAAGTGTTGGCCGTGAAAATAAGAAGTCATCAAAGATTCTTCAATGAAAGCAATATTTAGGAAGAACAGGAACTAGCTGTGGCACAGAACACAGTCAAAAAGAGATCGAACCAGGCTCCTGCCTGCTGGAGGTGCCAGACACGCTGGCTGTGAGTCGAATCTTGACGGAGAGGGAAGGAAGTCAGTGAACTGGTCAACAGACAGGTTGGACACAGGCCTCGAAGGAGAAGACTTTAAAACGCAAGAAGGGGCAGTCTTGGTGTGTCGCTGTGGATGGGAGCAAAAGTCAGCATTTCAGAAGATGAGAGGCCCAGGTGGGCTCGTGGCAAAGTCGAGCTATGCTCTGGTGAATTGCATCTTGCTGGATCATGGTTGCTTTAAAGGGCCGAGGTCCCAACTGTTAAGGGAGAGAGTCTGACAAAGCTGCCCTAAAATGCCCAGCTCTGGGACACTGGAGGGCACGCCGCAGATGGGCCAGTGGGATTCCATGCTGGTCCAAGCATGTGTCCTGAACACCCGGAAGGTGGCAGGCCTGTTCCTCAGCCTCGGTGATAAATGCTGACTGGCTCTCCCGGGACAGGATCTGTAATGGGGCCTGCTGGAATTTTATCGTGAATGGGGAAGAGACCTGCCCCTTGACATACAGGGAGGGGCTAACTGGTGACTGAGACAGTGTAAGCTGGGAGGCTGCACATCTATGCATTTCTGTGTCTGCACGTCCCAGAGACCCGCACACAGGGCAGATGCATGACCACAGTCAAGGTATAGCAGGCCTGTCTTGGGGAAGACAACCAGCATGCAGAAAAAGGTGGCATGGATCGCCATCTAGGTCCCAGTAGCACGCTGTTTCTCCCCACTGTGATACTTAACACGGAGTAGAGTGCCCATCTCTTACCTACTGTCCTATTAGAAAGTGAGCTCTGTCGCGGGGCCTGGTGGAACACGCCTATAATCCCAGTACTTGGGAAGCTGAAACAGAAGGATCGCAGGTTCAAGGCCAGCCTCAGCAACTTAGCGAGGCTCTCAGCAACTTAGTGAGACCCTGGTTCAAAATAAAATAGGATTGAGGGTGTAGCCCAGAGATAGAATGCCCTTGGGTTCAATCCTCAGTAAAAGAAAGAAGGAAGGAGAGAAGGAGGGAAAGGAGGGAGGGATGGAGGAAAAGAAGGAGGGAAGGAAGGAAAGGAGAAGGGAAGGGAAAAGAGGGAGGAAGGAAGGGAGGGAGAGAGGAAGAAGGGAAGGGAAAAGAAAAGAAAGGAACAAATGAACTGAGCGCTCTGTGAGGGCCATAGACACGTCTTCCAAATAGCACGGTACCTGGCACGGTTGACATTCAATAAATACCAATTGGATTAAAGAACAGATAAGCTTGGAAAACATTGGTTATGAAGTTCCCACAGACACCTATGGGCTGGACAGGAGAACCAGGAAGTCCTCTGGTTCTCAGATTTGTCCTTTATCCTTTTACAGCATTGCCAACATGTACACTAGAAACGTTAATTTTGGAAAGAGATGAAAGTGACTTTGAAGTCAGCCTATGCCACTTCATTAGCTTGGGCAATTCACTCAAATTGTCTAAGAGGAGCTGAGTATAATGGCACATGCTTATAATCCCAGTGCTTGAGAGGCTGAGATAGGAGGATCACAGGTTCGAGGCCAGCCTCAGCAACTTAGCAAGACCCTCAGCAACTTAGTGAGACCCTGTTTCAAAATTTAAAAAAAAAAAAGAGGGCTGAAGGTATAGCTTAGAGAGAGAATGCCCCTATGTTCAATCCCTAGTACCAAAAAAAAATCAGTCTGGGTGCCCACTGACTATCAGTACCACCTTCAGTAGTGACACCAGAATTCGTGGCCTGACACTGCTTGTCACATATGAAATAATTCCACTTGGTTGGATTTTGTGGCATCAAGAAAGGGGAGTGACATCCGATTTAAGACTCCTCTTGGGTCACATGGCCATGTTGAAGACATTCATGTCAACCACAAGTAGCCAACAGAGAGACAAATATGCTTCCTGTAGACTTAGGCAATCCAGAGTCCAAGGCCACAGGAAGTCAGTGGGAGAAACCAGGGACCCAGAGAGGAATGAGTTCTTCCCAAATATCTATAGGGCATGATGTAGTGAAGCCATCTCATCCACTTTACGACGATGACTCTAAAATGCAAATCTGTAAGCCCCATCTCTCATCCAAGACCCAGACCCTACATCCAACCACCGACTGAACTTGTTCGTGTGAATATCTTTCAGATAGTTCTAAGACCCAATCTTTCCCAAACCAAGCCACGGCAGCAGCGTGGATTCCCAAGAATCCTTCTCGACTCCTCGCTCTACTCTCTCCCCACTCAGCAGTCATGTCTCTTTGGCTCACTGTCCCCAGTGACTGCTGTATTCGGCTCACGACTAAGCCCTCCACCCATGAATTCATTTTCTATTGCTTCTGTAACAAATAACTACAACATTATAGGTTTAAAATAATACAAATATATTATCTTGCAGTTCTGTTGGTTATAAATCCAATACAAGTCTCACCGGACTAAAATTGAGGTCTTGGTAGTACTACATCTCATTCTGGAAGCTCGAGAAAATAATGTTTCCTTGCCTCTTCATAAAGACCACCCACAATCCATGACTCATGGCCCCCTTCCTCCCCCTCCAATGCCACCAACGTAACATCCCTCTGACCTCTGCTCCATCACCACAGCTCCTTCTGACCATAGCCGGGAAAGGTTCTCAGAGGTTCTCCACATCTAAGGACGTGGTGATTAGACCAGGCCCACCTGGATAATCCAGGATAATCTCCCCTCACAGGATCCTTTTGCTTAGTCGCATCTGTGAAGTCCTTTTTTCCATGTAGAGTAACACGTAGTCACAGGATCTGGGGGTTAGGACGTGGCTATATCTTGGGGGCAAATATTCTGGCTACTACAATATACACTATCTCTCCAGAATTCTGTGAGATGGTTACAATTACTATCTCCATTTTCTAGATGAGGAAACAGCTTTAGCAAGGTTGCCACACCACCAGCGGGGGCAGAGGGACAGGTGTGCCAAGGTGTGTCTGTCTGGCTGTACTGCCTTCCTTGAGTCTGTAGTCACAGAACCTCTGGACTCTGGTCCCAGCACCCTGGTTCAGGCCACCTTATGAGGGACTTAGATGCCTGGATCGTCCTCCCTGGTCTCTCTCCAGTCTTATGATCCTTCAATCTGTTCTCCACCCTGCAGCCAGGGTTACCTTTATAAAGCACACATCTAATAAGGTCACCCACCAGTGACATTCCATTACTCTCAGGGGAAAAGCATTGGGAGTTGGAATCAAATGTAGCATCTCCTTATCTCTCCAGGTTCACTCATCTCTCCCCACTCCTCTCCCCTCGCTGCCTCCATCTCAGTGCTGAAAGCAAGATGGCCCATCAGTTGCCTGCGTGTGTCGTGTCCTCTCTGGGCCTCAGATGTTTCCATGTGCTGATTCTTCACAGAGCTGCTGGGTAGGTTAAGATGCAAAGTGCTCCCTGTCATACATTGAACACGGAAGTGTTTAATAAAGGACTCACTGCAGCAAAAGGGAAGGGGTTGGATGACTGCGAACAATACGTAAGTCCCCTCACTGACATGCATCTAAAATAAATTAAGTAGGAAGTTTAATGGAAATTGATCAGATCTGCTTCCTTTTATTTTTTTCAATCTGTTTGCCATGGGTTGCCTCTGAAGATTAATTTAAGTAGAGACGAGGCAAACAAAAGCATATTTCAAAACCAACATAGCTAAGAATTACTGAATAGCTCTTCATCTCCATGCTGTTGTCTCGAACTCAGCGCATAAATGAAACAAAAGTAACTGAATTAAAAGATGCGAAGATGTAGTTATAAACTACAAGTAGGGGGAACAGACTGGTTAATGTGGAAGCTTTATTCCTGATGCATCCATCACAGGGAGCAAAACCTAGGTGGTTTAGGGTATGGGGTACATGATCTTATAAACATGCATTTCTATATCAAATGAAATTTTAAAAGAAGGGTTTGGAAAACATGTTCACAGCTGGGTCATGTGTCATCCCAGACCTATATGTGAAGTAAGCTACACTACCAATCCAGTTGACAAAGGTTGACTGTACATCTCCACGTCCTGGGCACTGATACAGACGTAAATCATCCATCCCCTGCTTTTAAGAAGCTCAGAATTTAGCAACAGAGGCAAGCAAAGAGCAGCCCACGATAATGCACCGTGATGAGCCCTTGCACCAGAGCTGAGAGAGCCTGGGGGACAGCACCTCCACCCGCTTGGGATGGTCAACAAATCTTGACTGAAAATGGCAACGCTTGGGCTGAGTCTTGTAGAAGGCTCAGGAACAAGCCAGGCACGGAAGCATGGGAGGAAGAGCACGTAATGACCCAGAGACACAAGACAGAAGGGCCAGGGCTGAGGATGAGACTGGGCGGGAGGTGAGGGCGAGAGCTCTTGCAGCATCCTGACCAGGATGTCAAGGGGTTTGAACTCCATCTGAAGTCAATGGGAGCCCAGGAATGGTTGTAAGCATAGCAGTTGATGTAGACAAATCTAAATGTAGAATGACTATTTGGGCAACCATGTAAAGGAGGGATTGGAGGGGAAAGAACTAGATGATTATTTAGAGACTGATGTAACAATCCAGGTAAGAGCTTCTAATGAGGTCTTCAACAATGGTCAGCAATAAAGCCGGGGTGAGAGGAGAGAAATGAAGGTGTGAAAAAGACTTGCTAGCCAGGCATGGTGGTGCACACCTGTAATCCCAGTACTTGGGAGGTGAGACAGGAGGATGGTAGGTTCAAGGCCAGCCTCGGCAACTTAGAGAGATCCTCAGCAACTTAGTGAGACCCTGTTTCAGAATTAAAAAATAAAATGGCTGGGGATGTAGCTCGGAGGTATAATAACCTTGAGTTCAATCCCCAGTACCAAAAAAAAAAAAAAAAAAAACTTGCTAACTCATGGGATGTGGATGACATCATCCTCTGACATAAGGAATTTAAGATGAAGACCAGTGATTTTTTTGGGGGGAGAAGGGGGTAGAATTGGGTTTGTATATTTTCTCTGTCTTTCTTTTTGGGGGGGGGGCATTCTACCTCCAAGCTACACCCCCAGCACTATTTTATTTTTATTTTGAAACAGGGTCTTGCTAGATTGATGAGAGTCTCACTACTTGCTGAGGAAGCTGTCCTCGAACCTGCGATCCTCCTGTCTCAGCCTGGTAAGGACTGAGATTATAGGCGTGCGCCACCACGCCCAGGATATTTTCAGTTTCTGGTGTCTTTGGAACATGTAGGAAGAGATGTGCAATGAATAGTTGGCTGTCTGGACTTGGACTTCAGGAAGGGGACTCACAATAGATGCAAGTTTGAGAGTCACCACCACCAGGTGTTGACTGCAGGCAGCAGAGGCAGAACAGATGCAAAGGAACAAGGAAGGACTCTGGGAAACACTGAGATTTAGGATTTTAGGTGGATGAAGAAAAGTTTGTGGAAGAGACTGGGGTGTAATTATGAGGATGGTTAGAAGGAAAAACAGGAAATGAGCATCCCTGGGGTCAAGGGAAGGAAGCAGACTCCTGTAGGACGCACCGGCACAGCCCTGCAATGCGGACAAGAAGAGGCAGCAGGAGGAGGATGACTCAGACAGCGCCGCCATGTGGACAAGGAGAGGCAGCAGGAGGAGGATGGCTTGGACACAGCGCCGCGATGTAGACAAGAAGAGGCAGCAGGAGGAGGATGGCTCAGACAGCGCCGCCATGTGGACAAGAAGAGGCAGCAGGAGGAGGA
>PVJS01019910.1:0-33191 GCA_004027185.1 Glis glis | reverse complement strand
GGACTGGGACTGAATTAGTGGTTGCTCCAATCCTAAGACTCCAGCTCTTAGACCGTTCGACCAGCTACTGGTTCCTCTGACCCTCCACGTGCAGTCAGAACCTGGGACTACATTGCTGCAAACTGTAAGCCATCTGATAAATCCCTTTTTTTAAAAATATACTCATTCTGTGTATTCTGTTAATCTAGAGAACCCTGTCGAATGCATCAACTCTGGTTCTACTAGATCAGATTTCTGGGCCTTAGGCTTTGGCCGACCCCATATCATGTGACTCTACATGGGAAATACCAGCAAACCATCCACAGTGGTAGGCATGGTTTTTTTCATTTGTTTTTACTTTCCAATGCCTGATGGGCCACTTCTGTTGTAAAATCCAATTGAAATCTATAACTAGGAAAATGAAATAAATTCATAGAAAATACAAAGTCAATTTTTTTCATTATTAGATTCAACAGAATCAGAATTGCTCTGTAAAACAGAAGTTTCTTTCAAAAATATAAAAGCCTCTAAGTGCTTGCTTTCAATTTATGTACTTAAGTCAGGTCCAAGGACTATACCTCATCTGGGAACTTATTACAAAAGTAACTTTTTGGGCCCCATCCCAGACCTCCCAGAATCTTGGGCTGGGGTCCAGCAACTTGTGTTTTAACAAGACCTCCAGGTGATTCTGATGCATGTTGCATTTTGAGAATCACTCATAAAGAATGACTACAAAGCAGGAGTCATAATTTTAAATGCCAAAGGGGCCGGGCAGGTGAAGAAAGGGGAATTTGACAAGATGAAGGTTGTATGGAATGGTAGTTTCCCTGCAAAATTGCAGCCTGAATGTCCCAATAGAAGCATCTGAATGAACACACACACATACACACACACACACACACACACACACACACACACACCCTCTTTGGTTTACAAAATTTCTATTGGCTAGTGTGAGACCTGGTCTACTACTTTTTCTAAATGTGGACTTAGAACAGTCTTAGCCTTGAAAAATCAACTCATTGTTTTTTCCTGTCAATGATTTAAGTCTGTAGTCAAATCTTAACTGAATGAAGATTTATTCTCAATCTCTTTATTCTGTCATAAGAATCTGTTTCCATTTCTAATTTTCTCTGTTGCACCATTTTAAATTGTGAGATATTATAATACATTTTTAATATCTAGTGGAGCTAATCTTTCTTGACTATTTCTTTGATTGTATGAAAGCTAATTTTTATTTATTAGTCGAAATAATTTTGTTATGCTTTATAAAGTTTACTTATAGCTTTATAAATATGCTATCAATATTTCAGTTGAAATTGTTACCTTGGTTAACATTACTTAACATGGTGATGGGTCATTTTTTTTTTTTTTGCGGTACCGGGGATTGAACCCAGGGGCGTTCTACCTCTGCACTACACCCCCTGCCCTATTTTTTATACTTTATTTTGAAACCGGGTCTCATGAAGTTGAGGAGGGCCTCACTAAGTAGCTGAGGCTGGCTGCGAACCTGGATCCTCCGGTCTCCGCCTCCCAAGTACTGGGATTACAAGTGTGCGCCACCACACCCAGCTGGTGATGGGTCATTAAAAAAAAAAAAAAAAACATGCTTCGGGGGTCTCAGCCTAGCCCTGCTGCTCAGTGACTCTGAATTAGGGGAAGATATGGAGCCTCAGCCTGGGAGCAACGGCAAAGCCTCCCTCTCAGGCCCACTGTAAGAAATTAACAAAATAACATGTAAATCACCTGACAGATTGCAGGCACTCCAAAAATGCCCTTTGTCTTCTTCCTACTCTCAAACATTGTCAATTCCTTCTCTTCTCTAATTCTCAAGGGAAGAAAGGAATGAAGAATAAAACAGTCTTGAAAGCAATACATGTCTTCCTTTGTATTATTTGCTACAACCTAACTGTTATTATTTTGCAATGCTGGGAATGGAACTCAGGGCCTCACACATGCTAGGCAACCACTGAGCTACATTCCCAGTCTAACCTAATTATTTTAAATATAGTTTAAAAATTACCATTAATTTTGTGAGTTTCACTATGGTCATAGAATTTGACATATAATGGCATAATTTATGGTTTCTCAGTTCTTACTGAAAGTTTCCATGTGTTCAAGTAGAGGATACATTTTAATAATTTTTTACGTCTGACAAAAAAAAAACTTTCTACAGACAGCAAAAGAAAAAATAAATTGTACCACATCAAAATTTAAAACTTCTGTGCATCGAGGGTCACAATCAAAAGAGTGAAAAGGTAATCTACCGAATGGGAGAAAGTATTTGCAAATCCTATATCTGATAAAGGGATCATATCCAAACTGGGCGTGGGGCACATGCTTTTAATCCCAGGACTTGGGAGGCTGAGACAGGAGGATTGCAGGTTCAAGGACAACCTCAGTAAGTAGTGAGACCCAGTTTCAAAAACAAATATAAAGTAGGGCTGGTGGTGTAGCTGGGAGGTAGAATGCCCCTGGGCTCAATCCCCAGTACCGCAAAAAAAAAAAAAAGATAATATCCAGAATATGTAAAGAATTCTTACAACTCAATTACAAAAACCAATCCAATTGAAAATGGGAAAAGAATTTGAATCAATACTTCTTGAAAGAAGACATACAAATAACCAATAAATGCATGAAAAGATGTTCAATATCACTAATAATTAGGGACATGCAAATTGAAGTCACAATGAGATATCACCTCATTCCCATTAGAATGGCTACTATTAAGAAACAAACAGAATATAACAAGAATTAACAAAGATACAGAGAACTTGGCACCCTGTGCACTGCAGGTAGGAATGTAAAATGGTACACCTGCTATGAAAACCAATATGGCAGTTCCTCAAAAAATTACATCTGGAATTACCATCTGATCCAGCAATTCCAGTTCTGGCTGTATGCCCCCCGAATTGAAGGCAGAATCTCAAAGACATATTTGCACACCCATGCTCACAGCAGCATTATTCACAATAGCTAAAATGTGGAAGCAACCCAAGTGTCCCTTGATGGATGGCTAGCTAAACAAAATGTGGTATGTACTTAGAATATCATTCAACCTAAAAAAATGAAGGGAATTCTGACACACAATACAACATGGCTGAACCTTGATGATATCATGTTATGTAAAAGAAGCTAGTCACCAAAAGACAAATACTGTGCAATTTTACACAACAATGTGAGTGTATTGACTGCCACTGAATTGCACACTTTAAAAAAGTGGGTAAAATTGTAAATTTTATGTTATGGGTATTTTACCACCATGTTTTTATTTAAAAATACTCAAGAACTTATTTTTCTTTTTCCACCCTTAATTTTGAGCATAAATCACAGTTCTGCTTACTATCATTCCCACAGTCAATTCCAACTATGGCCTGGACTGGGGTTGGCCAGGGAGGGGCCTGCTCAGAGTCTGTGGCATCATCAGTCAGAGAATGGCTGGGACTTGGCAAGGCCAGCCCAGAGCTGATGGGCAGAAATGGGCCAGAAGAGGCGGAAATAGACGAGTCCCATAAACAATCCCACTTGCAAATTCTATTTGTCGGGAAAGGGTCAGGACCAAAAGAAGTATGTTGTAGAGACAGGGGTGGCATTCAAAGGGAAAGTCATGCCCTGGGCCATAGGTCCTTGACAGTCTATTCCAGAGTGAAGGTGAGTTTATATGAAGGTTTTGTCACAGCTGCCCTTCCATCCCCTTCACTCATCTCTCTTCCTTCTGAATTATGTCAGGATCCTAAGGCCTTTATTGATTAGTGATCTGGGTTACCCCACCATTTTGTTTCTACCAAGTCCTCATGGTATCACAGCAGGACCACTGAAGGGAGAGTTGACAATGGCCCAGGGACTGTTAAAGGAAACAGGAGCTGGTGAGTTGGTCCTCGGGCAGTTGTCTAGGAAGCTCTTCCCTGTGAGTGGTAGAGACATCCCTCATCTCAGAGGTTGTAGAGCTGCAGAGTTAGAGGGCTCTGCAATGAATCACACATTTGTATGCAGTATGCATCCTACCATTTTTAGTTATTTTTAATTCAGACAAAGAACTTTCCCTGGTCCTTTGTGGCTGTTTTGTTTGTTCCACTGGGCTATTGCGGGAGCTATTATTTTAATGATTTTTCTCTCATTTTAATGAGTAATCTTTTTAAGCTTTGTTTCATGTGACTTGTGTCTTTTGTGTTTTATTAAATGAGGACAAGAAGCAAGAGAAGAACAATGAGATTGCTTTCTCTCTCTCCTGGCCAGATCTGTGCCATTCCTTCCTATACTGACCTAATCAGACCCTACTTAGCATTTTTAGTATCCCATCCTGAGAGCAGGACTTGATAAGGAGGCCACTATTATGTGAAGAAATTCTTGTTTTGGACTCAAAGTATAAGGTCAATGACTATTTAGGGTTGGTGGGATATGTGAAAATCCTTCTTCAGCTTTCCCAAATGAATGAGTCTTGACTGGATAAATTTTTCCATAAATATAGTTGCAGATGTCATTGAATTTCCTTGGAGAATTCATGGTCTTAATAGTGGCCACACTGAAATCAGTCTTAGGAATGTCATCCGGCCTTTCTTTCCAGATGTTTTAGGATTTCTACCTCACTGAAGTTTGAAAATGTTATAAATACATGTCATGGCAACTTTCTTTAGATGTTAATTTATACATATAAGCCAAGTATTTAACCAATTCTGAAAATACTATATACCTTAAATTGTTGACTCTTTAAAATTTATTTCTTCTATTGGCTGAAGAACTTACTCTTATTTTTAAGTTAAGATAAAGTGCTCCATTCTAGAAATGATTTGTCTTGGTCTGGAATTATTTTCAAGTTTATTTAGCCATCTAATTTTCTATTTGATTCTATAGTTAATAAATATGCTTTCCTGATTAACTATTTAATAGTCCTTATATAAAAGCTTTTCTTTACTACTTCTGGAAATGTTCTTTTCACTATATAGCCTTGGTTTCATGGCTTTTTCTTCTCTTTTTGATACAGTTGAGTAATTTTTTTGTTTTTGTTTTTTATTTATTTATTTATTTATTTGCAGTATGAGGGATTGAACCCAGGGGTATTCTACCTCCGAGCTATACCCCAGCCCTATGTTTTATTCTTTATTTTGAAACAGGGTCTCAATAAGTTGCAGAGGGCCTCATTAAGTAGCTGAGGCTGGCCATGAACTTGGAATCCTCCTGTCTCAGCCTCCCAAGTACTGGGATTACAAGCGTGCGCCACCATGCCAGGCTCTCATATAATCACTTTCTAAAGGGCCCACTGCTAAATACCATACTGGGAATTAAGTTTCTACCTTCAATACAATTAACATGAGACTTTGAGGATTAGACTTCTGCATGAGTTCAGGGGAACAAACTACCTTTAAACCAACATATTCCAGATGGAGTTAATATATGTATGTGAAAAATATATTTAAAAATTACTAGGAGAAGAGTAAGGAGGATATTTATACTACCTTGGATAAAGGAAATGTTCCTGAGCAAGGCAAGAAGCCATAAAGGAAAAGATAGACGTATGTGACTAAATACTAAAAAAAAGGACAACAAATAATATGCCAAAACTACTATAAACAAGACCAAAGAAAAACATAGACTGGAAGCCAACCAATCATGTAGAACAAAGTATTGTCACTAATAAACTAAGGACTCTGCACATCAAGGGAAGAGTCAAATAACCTTATAGGCAAAGGATATGAAATGACAATTTGCAGAAAAGGAAATGCAAAAGATAATAAAACCATGAAAATTTGCTCCACTTCACCAGGACTCAAGGAAATGCAAGTCAAACTAGAACTCCATTCTTCCCCCAACAGAGTGGCAATACATAGTGAGGATCGGAATACAGAAAACAAACAACTCATACTATCTACCAGGAGTCTGAACGGTTACAATGTTTTTGGAACAAAATCTGGCAATAAATTTTTATTAAGAGCCATGTGCTCTAAAGGCTCAACAATCTTCCTTTTGGGATTCAACCAGAATGAAGCAATGGTGCTATAAACACAGGCGAGTTAAACAACACAAAACCACAACCAAGGGAGATGATGTTGATGTCTTTCCATAGAATGGAGTGGCATTAACACCATGCAGTCATTAGCATGAATGAGTTAGAGTCATGTCTACAAGCTAGAGGAATAACTGTAACATCTCTCTTATAAAACATAGTTGCATGATAATGCTAATATATGAGAAACCCCTATGGCAGGATATGTGTGTGTATGTGATCACACTGTATGAAATTGCTGATATTCAACTGCTTTTGACCTTACAAAATATCAGTCTCTTAAATCTCCACCTAACATACATTTGTTACACACTCATGAGCATGAATAAAAATGTGGCATGGTTTCTCCAAACATTAGCCCTGGTTACCTGGGGAGGGGAGAGATAAGGGAGGAAAAGGGAAATGAACTTCTTCTCCATAGATCTTTGTACTCTCCTCCTTGTACAAACAAGAACATGCTATTTCTGTAAATTAAAAATATCTAAGGGAAATACACCAAGAGCTGTGTGCATGCATGTTTTTATTACATTGCATCTCACTATTATGTATAATTGCAATGCACTAATGAAAAATAATTTTTTGTGTGGTGCTGGGAATTGAACCCTGAGGCAGTCTACCTCTGAGCTACATCCCCAGCCTTATTTTATTTTTTTATTTGGAAACAGGGTCTCCCTAAGTTGATGCAAACTTCACTAAGTAGCTGCGGCTGGCTTCGAGCCTGTGATCCTCCTGCCTCAACTTCCAAATACTGGGATTACAGGTGTGCGCCACCATGCCTGGCTATAAAATAATTTTTAAAAATACAAAAAAAAATGTAACAAAGAAACAATTTAAAGGAAAAAAAACAGAAAAGAAATAAGATATTCAGGGAAGGTTGTAGCTAAAAGCATATATCCAGGGGTGGAATCTACAGCAATGGTCCATTTAACTTTATCAAATGTAATAACAAAAACCAACTTATTTCTGTTTCTTTCACTACAATAGCTTGAAATGTTCCCCAAGATAATCTTTTTTGTTAAATGAATCTGGAACATACCTGCAACAAAATTAGTAAAAATTCAAATTCAGAAAACATTGTTGGCAAGTGGAGCAATAGGAACTCTTTTACACTGCCAAGGAAGAGTAAATTGGTGGGAACACTTTAAAATAACTTGTCATTATCTAATAAAGTTAAACATTTGCATATTCTATGACCTAGGAATTGATCCCCACCATTTTTGTCCTAGAAACACTCCTGGACGTGGACTAGGAGACCAATATAGAGACAAATGCGCAGAGCAGCATGGTACATCAGAGCAAAAAGCTAGAAGCAACCCACATGCCCAAAGGGTAGAATGGATAGAGCATGGTATAGTTCAGATAGTGCAAGAGAAAACTGACACACTAATTAACACTAGTTAGCAGTGAAAATGAATGAACTACAGCTATGAACATCCACCTGGATGAAACTCAAACATAATGTTGAGTAAAAATCCAAGCCATGGGAAAAGCTTGATTTCATTCATTTTAATGCTCACAAGAAGGCAAAACTAAATAAAACAAGTAAAAGCAGGGGAATGATAAGTAAAGAGAACAGATTATGGCTTTATAGGAAGAAAGAGAAAAGAAGATGGGATGAGGAAGAGGAATAGATGTCTTTAAGAGTAGTACTTCAAAGATGGAGAAGTATGTGTGTTTGTTTTATAAATAGTCTTTAATATCTGTGTGTGCTGGCATGTACTCACTTAATATGTGATATTTTTCACACACACACACTCACACAGAAGGAAAAAAAATCTAGGTGTATGTCTATCTATTTATACCTCCAAAGCCCACCCTCTTACTGGAGAAACCACTTAGTCATCTTCCAGGTATACTGTGTCATACATGCTTAATATGTAAGTAAATGGATATATTTCTAGAGTAATAGAGAAACATCCCAGGAAATTGTGTCTTTCCAGTGCCAGGGTAAAAGGAAAGTTATCTTATACAATTTTTTTTTAGTAGACCAGAAGTTGGAGAATAAAGAAAAAACCCAAGCTAAACACATACACTGCTTTGAAAGTTACAACAAAAAGCAAAGGTAAAATTTCTGAGTAGAGTTACATTGGTTTTACTTGTAACCTGAGTTAATAATAACTTTCATTCACCTTAAGGTTTAAACTAAATGACATCAAAACTCAAATGTTGGCTAGTAAGATTTCCAAAAGCAGGAGAAATGCCCTTTCTCCACCATTAAGCAGGAGTACCCAGGAAACATCTGCTTCCTGGGAGTAGACCAGGTGGGGCTCTATTTGCAGGTACTACAATATTGGTCCTGGCTCCCAGCAGTTGAGCAGCTAACTGAATTCTAAAAATGGCAGTGTTTCACCAGGTGAAGGAAGACAATTAGAAAGGGAGGAAGTCTGTGCTTACTCCATCCTCCACAGCTGCCTAACACTCAGGCTATATGGCTGACTCACTGCTCATTCTGATCTCCTGGCTTCTCTTCCTTTCCAAGGATTATGTTGAGTATTTGGACTTCTCCTTCACTAGCTCAGTTCTACCTACTGCTGTTAGGAGTTTGATAAATAATATGATTGAGCAGAGATACTTTACTGACAGGATATCCTGTATCTAGTTACCTAAGGCTAGAGGAAAGGGTGATTAGACAATGTGGATACATGTTATTTTTAAAAGAAAAGGAAAAGACAGAAAAGTCAAAATAGCTACAGGCCCTTTATCATCTCATGTGAGCCAAAAACAATACTATACTGAAATACCTCATATGGGCAAATACAATTTATTTGTAGATGTCATTTTTTTCTTCCTATTGCTAGAAAGTTCTACTTTGTGCTCAAGACCTGGGGATACAGGTGCAGCACAACCAATGAGGTTGTTTCTATAATACAAAAACAACTGACTACACAACTTAGATGAAGGAAGATTTATTTGCTCATAGTTTTGGAGATTTCAGTGTTCAGTCTGTGTCAGACTGGGTCTGCAGAGCTCAGGGCATGACGGCAGGAAGCAGAAAGAGGGAGAGACCAAGGCTCTGATTTCACATATGGAGGCCCAAAGCCAGAGAGAGAACAGGGGAGGAGGAACCATATATAACCCCCAAGGCCACACCTCCAGGGACCCCCCCAACCAAACCTTACCTCCAACATGACTGCCTATTCTCCATGAAGTCTTGGGAGACATTATAAATCCAAAACATTGCAGAGGTAAATAGCTTTAAGTTTTTCTTTTAGCAAATAAAAAAAGGAAAATAACTGATGTTTTTTAATGTTCCCCCCCAAAGTTTTCCATGCTGTTTTTTAAAAAAATAATCACTTTATTGATATATAGTGTAATGCCATAAAGTATAACTCTTTTAGTATATTTACAGATGTGCATGATGTTATCACTATTAAATTCCTGAACATTTTTATCACACCAAAAAAGAAAGCCATACCCATAATCACCCAATTCCCATTTTTTCCTCCCTCCCACCAACTTCTGAAACTACTAACCTACCTTCTCTCTCTATGAATTTACCTCATCTGGACATTTCAATAAATGGAGCCACATAATACGTGGCATGTTGTGTTTGTTTGTTTCTTTTTCACTTAGGTAATGTTTTCAGGGTTCATCCACATTGTAGCATGTATCTATACTTCATTCCTTTTTATGCCTAATTCATCATATGAATATATCACAGTTTTATTAGATCGTTCGTCACTTAATGGGCATTTCAGTTGTTTCCTTCAGGTTGTTTAGTTGTGGTTAGGAACAAAAGCAAGCCTGGGAAGCAGAAGGGACTGGGCTGCAGCTCTGAATTCATCCTAAACCAGGGATTAGTAAACACAGTTACAGTTAGATCTGCATTTGTACTTGATTCTTGTAAATTACACTACTCCTGGAGGATGTGAATGGAATGTCAACTATGATGGCTTGGAGTTGTGGAAAAATTTGTTATACTATTAATGAGGAAAGAAGGGAAAGAGAACTAAAATATAGTTGAGCACATCCACCAATAGGTGAGCAAACTCGGCTACAATAGATTACTATTCAGCAATAAAAGGAATAAACCGTTGATACATATAACATTGATGCATCTTAATGTAATTATGCTGGGATGCGGAGGACAGGAAGATATTATCATGGGGTATGAGGAAACTTTCGAATGGATATGTTCATTATCATAATTGTGGTGATGGTTACATAGGGGTATACAGTCAAAATTCATCAAATCGTACCTTTAAATATGTGTTATTTGTTATATATCAATTATACCTCAATAATATTGCTAAGATGCATTTTTTTGCAGTACCAGGGATTGAACCCAGGGGCGCTCCACCACTGATCTATACCCCCACCCCATTTTTTAATTTTTTTTTTTTGCGGTACCAGGGATGGAACCCAGGGGTGTTCTACCTCCGAGCTACACCCCCGGCCCTATTTTTCATCCTTTATTTTGAAACCAGGTCTCATGAAGTTGCGGAGGGCCTCACTAAGTAGCTGAGGCTGGCCGCGAACCCGGATCCTCCGGTCTCCGCCTCCCAAGTACTGGGATTATAAGCGTGTGCCACCACGCCCGGCCCATTTTTTAATTTTGAGACAAGGTCTTGTAAAGTTGCCCAGCCTGGCCTCAAACCTGTGATCTTCCTGCTTTAGCCTCCCAAGTCATGAGGATTACAGGTGTTTACCACCACCATGCCTGACAAGAAGTGATTTTTTTTTCAAAAAGTGAATATATTTACTCATCAAACCATATACATTAAATATGTACAGTATTTTGGATATAAATTATGTCCCAATCAATCTGTTTATAAAAGGTATATATAACCCCCTAAATATTTGCATGACTACTGGATGGAACACCTTTATTTTGCATATGTGGTTTCACTTAATTTTGTAGCAAGTTGAATTATTCCTATTTTACAGATGAGGAAAGTTGAAGTAGAAAGAGTTCAAAAGATTCCCAAGGTGTTCCCAGTCAGGATTAAGCTGAGGTTTCTTGGTCTGCATCCCCATTCTATACTTATTTCTCTATACCACACTGCCTCTCTCTGTTTCTACTACAGCCAAAACTCTTCCCAGTATTTCCCAAGTCAGGGAATTTTCTGGACCACAGACATTTCTATGTTAGAGTGATATTGCACAGTTGACTATTATTTTTATACTGCCACAAATATTTCTCTAATTAACAGGGCTTATCTGATTCAGTTGATTTATTCATCAGACTGGTTAATCTAGATTAGTTCAAGGAAAGTAATCCTGGTCCCCAGGTCAAAGGAATGAAAATAATTCATCTGAGATTAAAAGCCAGCTAGACAAAACCCAATCCTGGCTCCTCAACAACTAACTAGGCTTTGCACTTCTTTGGGATAAAATTCATTCCTCTGATTATGGAAGGCCCAAGAATGTGGGCTGTCTAAAGTTGCTCCATGGTGCCTGCTACATTTTGCAGCAAACTTGAACTGTAAGTTGAGGTTGCCATCCCACCTCTGAACAGGGCCAGCCTGAGGGTGGTTCCCTAACTCTTGTACTTCCTGCAGATCATCTTTCACCAAACAGCTGGACTCTGTCCAAATGCTACCATGTCTTTTGTGTTCGTTTAAACATGGGCTATGACTTTGACTAATAAAATTAATGAAAATGTGACAGTTGGCTAACATGAAATTTTGGTAAGACTAAGACAGTCATATTTTCAGGGAGAGGTAGAGTGCTGCCCTTTCTTCCACCGAAAACTTTCATAGTGAAGATTACCTGCACTGGATACCTTCCATTGCCCCTTCAAATCCATCCTCCATCCTGATCCACCCAGAGACTAAACTGTTTGGGCTCAGTGGTGGGTTTGCTTGCTCTTTGCCTTCCCGTTGGGTTTGGCCAATGGGAAGCAGATCAGGAGAAAGTCAATTCAGGCTATTTGTTTCCTACAGGGTTGTCATGATCTGGCTATTCCCCTTCACTGGACTCTACAGTTCTGCTCAAGAGGTCTCTCCTTGCTTTCCTCATTCGCTTCAAGTCACAGGGTAGTAACAGCGCCCTGGAGAGATGTTCTCTCCTTGCAGTTCCCCTATACTCTGCCTATGACTTTGCAAATATTCTCTTTATTAGGCTCTACTGGAATTAACCAATTCAAGGATGGTAGTTGTTTCCCATACCACTGTTTTAGTTAGCTTTTGCATCCCTGTGACCAAAATACCTGACAAGCACAACTTAGAAGAAGAAAGGTTTATTTGGGGATCATGGTTTCAGAGGTTGGTCCATGTGTGGCAGGGCCTCAGGGCACAGCGGAGGAGGAAAACTTAGCTCAGCTCATGGAGCAGGGGCAGGGAATGGTGAGGGGAAGGGACAGATAAAGTCCTCAAGGCCACGCCTTCAGGGACCCACCTCCTCCAGCCATGCCCTTCCTCCCAACCTGTCTGCATTGCTTAACCCAAGAGCTATGGGGGACATTTTAAAATCTAAACCATAACAACCACTGACACTTCCCGAGGGAGGACCCAGAGTATGCCTTATTCAGAATATGAAATTCTAAGTCCTCGGTTTATATGAAAATACTGACATTCACGGTGTCTGGACCAGGCAAAGATAAACACTTGCTAAGTGAGATGTAGTGTGGACTTGTCAAACCCCACTGATCCAACCTCATGCTGATGTGCACTGGCCACTATGAAGGTGAAGGCATATTTGCAGAGACTTCGGAGAATGGTGACAGTGATGGATACATACCACAGATTTTCAAATGTGAGAAATGTAAAAGGCATTCAGGTTAATAGATCATGCTTTTTCATGCTTATAAATCATATTTCCATACTGCCTTCAACCTTTTTGCATATGGTATTCTACTTAGATTGAGGTTGCAAATAACTTTTTTATTCTAATGATCAAATATAAAGAAAGTGATGGTTGCTATAATAAAAAACTGCCCAAATGGCAAATCTAAGATTCAGAGAGGTTCCATCTGTTTTTCGTCATTGAGAGGCATTATCATATATAGTGAAAAATGCTATGAAAGTGGAATGTTTCTTGTGTCATGAATAAGTTATAATCTCAAGTAGATTTTGATTACTTAGAGCTTATATCAGAGATATGTCTCTTAAGGAAAAGACAAGTCTTGATACTATTTAAGCCCAAAGCAATTAACTTCCTACCCTCAAAATCTTCTCAATTGTATCATTCCCAAGTAAAGCATAATTAGAATGGCTACTTTAAGTTATACTTCTTTCCATGATTTTTCTTTGAAAATCCAAAGTGTTAAATAGTATGAATCTGTACAGCTCTTTTTAAATGAAAAGGCTAAAATGTTGAAATAGCAATATGATACTTTGTTGGGTTTGTATTTGTGTGCATGCGTGTGTGTGTGTGTGTGTGTGTGTGTGTGTGTGTGTGTGTGAGAGAGAGAGAGAGAGAGAGAGAGAGAGAGAGAGAGAACAAGCATGCAATAGCGTAAGAAGAGAAATGCATTGAATTAACCTGAGTCAGCAAAGTAAGATCTCCCCTTGTATTCAGTATGGGCATCTACTAAGTGAATATAAGAGTATCTGAAAGCAGATCTGAAAAGAAAATCTGGGAACTCTGGCAGCTACCATTTAATTCTGTATAAGAACAGATGGCTCCCACAAAGCTCTTGCTTCTTATTTTCTAAATGAGTAGTGATTTCATTCTTTCAACTTTTCCTAACTCAATGTAATATATCAATGAATAATATCATCTTACATCTGTGTCACATTTTACAAGTTACAGAGGGTGTTCCTATTATCTCAACTGATGTTTATGATAGTTCAGATATAGTCAGGGCAAATATTACAAATAGGAAATCAAGGCCTGGAGATATCAGTCAGGACTCTTTTAGTAACAACTTAGGCAAAATATGGAAATGCATTGGCTCACACTGACTGGGTTCATGGACTCCAATTGTTACTGGGCATGCTCGACTTCTCTCTCTCTCTCTCTCTCTCCCACCCCCCTGCCCCGTGCATTGGACTTCTTTCTTCACAATAGGCTGAAACATACCTTTGCATGATTCCTACTGCCTTCAGACCAGAAAAGATGGGATCTCTTCTCCCTTATCTTGAGTTGGATAATCCAGAGGAAGAACCCACTGGCCCCTGATGGGTTGGCCCACCCTTTGAACCAAACTTTGTGGTTTGTGGTCTGGGGATGCATTATTATGGCTTCCTGAATTTGGGTCAAGTCCCCACCCTGCCCAGTATTACCGAAACAAACAAAATCCGGATAGAATAGCCACAAGGAAACAGTGAGGAGAGAGCCAGTCACCTTAGTCTGTGTCCTGCCTTAAATAACTCACCCAAGAGGCAGAATCAGGAGGACCATGTTGCCAGGTTTAGAACCTGTGTCCATCCCCTTTGCAGTCTGTTGCTGCAGGAGCTACCAAGATGCTCCGGGGCTTCTCTCATTCTCAGTTACAGAGGTGGTCCAGATCAAGACTAAAAGTCGAGGGGGGGGGGACCTTGGCTTCTAGTCCTGATCCTGTCACTGGTCAGCTGTGTGACCATGGGCAAGTTACTTAACCTCTGAGAACCACAACTTCCTCTTTTGTAAAACAAAGTAAACAATTCCGGCATCACAGGGTCACTGAAAGGATACAGGAGATAATGTACTCCAGATGACTTGGAGACCATGAAAGAAGGACATGAAGGGCTGTTGCTTGCTCCGTACATAAGCGTCGTGGGTGCTAAGTCACATGTTAATGTTCTTCAGGGTGGTTCTAGAGAGCTCCAGCCCTCGCAATCGGCATCACTGGTCCTCACATTTTCACACTTTCAGCGTTAAGAGGCACAGTTAAAAAGAAGCACCAAATAGTGTTTCCAAACTAAAAGACTGAGTTCAGAAGAGAAGCCTATGAACAGATGGCTCAATAGCACTTAACATACTCACCTTTTCAGTACAGATTAACCAGGAGATAGACAATTCTGGAACACACACACAAGAAACTATTAACAGTGGTTCCTTCAAAGACTGAAGCTAGAAGTTGGCAGGTGGAGACTTTTATTTTTCATTTATGCCTGTCTCTACTACTTGGGTTTTAAAAATCTTTCACATATATTCTTTTTGTAATAAAAAATAATTAAAAATGAAAATCATGGTTATCACAAAAAAAGGAACTAGTATAGGGTTTCATGCCTAAAAAGCTTCTGATATGTTCTTGTTTATTAATCAAACTAGATATTTCTAGTTACCACTTATCCATGAATATACATTTTTTTCATGAATCATACTCTTACAAATGTGCATCTACACCTGCTGAGAGTATGGTTTTAAGTTCTTATCCATGTACATATCAAAAGTGAAACTTGCCTTCTTAATTCTCAATTATAAAACACAGTCCATGTGGCTACTTCTCAACTGCATTATTGCCCTTGTGAACATACTTCTTTATGAACATCAGAGGATGCTGGCCTTCTAGGAACCATACCATATTACAGCTGGGGGTTGTCTGATATTTTCTAAGAAAATATCAGACAGCATCTTTTTAGCTTTGGCAGCATATGCCAAAGCTAAAAAAGAGATTTAAATAATATTTTTAAGTGATGGAGAAGCTATGAACTTTGGATGCTATGCTCTGGCTAAGTGCTGTACTAGTTGCCTAGTTACATCTCTGTAGAAAGGTTAAAATGGTTGTCTATAACTCTAGAAGAAATTTAAAGTCCAAAAGTTTCATAATTAAACCAAAGGTTGCTTGCGAACCCCTATGCAGACATCCCTTGAAATAAGTCTCTCCATCAGGTGGTGGCTCTGGGGATGTCTAAGGAGATATTTTAATAAAAGATATTTCTATATATGAAATTTGATACTTTGCTCACATTTTATTAAAGTTATCACACCTGGACTCTTTTCATTTTATCATTTCCAATTACTGTCTGCTACTATAGGCTATTAAAATTTTTTCAACCTAGCTGATACAACTCCTGTCCCATGACAGGTGGAAGAAAGTCCAGTGTTTTAAATTGTTAAACTTAAAAAAAGGCTTTCATTTTGATCAGCTTTGCAAATGGTAGGCCAGTCTATAATCTGGCCTACAAAACTACACATCTTAAGAATAAACAACTAGTGTCTTAACTCAGCGATGTCCCTCTTTTTCCTTTCTGAGAGTTTCCTCATTTGTTCTTCCTCACAGATACTCTTTAAGTCCAAATATCTTCTTCCAGCAATGAAACAGAAGAGAACAATTATTTAGGTCTAGGGATTTAACATGACCATAGGAAAATGGATACAGACTTCTTCCAGAATTTGAAGGTAGGGAGAAGCCTCTATCTATCTATCATCTATCTATCTATCTATCTATCTATCTATCTATCAAAAATTCATGCAACACCCTGACACTTATCAAAATGTATAACTACAATGCACCAATAAATGAATATATTTTTATAAAGATGCAACAAAAAGATTTATTGATTTATTATTTGTACTGGGGATTCAACCCAGGGGCATTCTACCTCTGAGCTATACCCCCAGCCCTATTTTATTTTTTAATTTTGAAACAGAGTCTCACTAAGTTGAAGAGGGCCTTGCTAGGTTGCTGAGGCTGGCTGTGAACCTGCAATCTTGCTGTCTCAACCTCCCAAATACTGGGATTACAGGTGTGTGCCACCACGCCTGGCTAAACAGACCCATTTTAAAGTATACAGTTCTGTGGCATTCAGTACATTAACAATGCTGTGCAAGGGTCACCTCTATCTAGGCATTTCTATGACCCCAACAGGAAACTCTCTACCCAGAGAAGTAGGCTTTTTGATCTTTTCTTAGATTTACTCTCTAATTTTTCCTTGGAAAAGAATTTTTAAAAATTCAGGTTTAAAATACAGCATAAGGATGTGATCTGCTTAAGTTTCTTGTAGAACTTGTTGATTAACAAACATCAGTAGAGGTTTGAAGCTGAGATGAACCTTTTTATTTTTATTTTTTGCAGTGCTGGGTGTGGAACCTAGGCTCTCACACATGCTAGGCAAGCACTCTACTGCTGAGCTGTGCTCCCACATTCTCAACACCAAAGCTAGTGTTAATAAAATAAAATCAAGATGGGAAATCCTAGAAGAAAGAAAACCAAAAAGAGTTGAAGGCCAAAGTCAAAGTAATTCATGATTGTGTCCAGGACCTATCCTTGTCAGAAACCCACATCTTTCCCCAGAGACTGATAGTGCTAAATCTTTTTTGGAGGGTGGGGGAAGAATTGAATGGGAAATTCCTTGGATCTACCAAGTAGGATTGTGTGAAAGATAGCAAATGATGAAATACATTAAAAAAAAAAAAGATTGCCAACTCCTAAAAGTCAAAAGCCTATTCTGGGGAAGCCAACTTATTACTTTTTCAAGTGCAATTAACAGTTATCTTTGCTTAGCCCCAGTGATTTAGAGAATAAAAATCTTCAAATAAAAGTTACAGAAATGTAAGGGATGAGGCCCTGGGACCTTCAGTCTTCTGGTTTCTCGACCTGACTTTGCTATGAGTGATATGGGGGAAGGTGGGAAGGAAGTTGGGAAGAAAACTAAGCAAGTGTCAGCAGATGCAGAAACACAGAAGTGGCTCATGTTCTCCCTCTGGGAAGTCAGAAAGCATCACATTCAGATAGGAGCCCAAGTCATTATCCACTCCCATCCCTCCTGGGCATTGGGGACAGTCTTCCTAATACTTCTCTCTTCCTAAATAGTCTGTGCTCTCTTTTGGGGGATGGGAAGTTCAGTTTTGTCATAACAAAGGCAGGATCAAAGCTAAGAGAGCTCTGTACTGCCCTGGCAAGCTTGGGTTTTATAACTTCCATACATGCTGACCCATAGAAAAAGATGCAGGGAGGTCCTGTGTTCACCTCAGGAACACAGGCATTAAATTAGCCTCCATCCTCAGAGGCAACAGCAGAAGCGTGTTGGTAACACTGGTGAACTGAAAGGCTACAGCTCTGAACACTTGTGATTTCACAAATATTGCTGGTTCTACTTAGTTCTGAATCTCAGGATTTTTTTTTTTAAGTTGAACCAACATAAACAGTCATCCCTTCGTATCCATGGAGGACTGCTTCCAAGACCTCCATGGATACCAAAATCTGTAGATGTTCAAGTCTCTTATATAAAATGGTATATTATTTACATATAACCTACTGCACATCTTCCCATATACTTTTAATCATCTCTAGATCACTAAAACTTGATAAAATGTAAATGCTATGTAAATAGTTGTTACATTGCATTGTTTAGGGAGTAATAAATGTATAGTATAAAAGGTTTTTTTTTTCAAATATTTTCGATCTGTGGTTGGTTGAATCCATGGATGTAGAGCCCAGGAATATAGAGGTCTGGTTGTATGTGTGGATATACAGTTTTCCAAAATGTTGGATTCACTACCATTCTCAAGTGAAACCCTGAGGGTTATCTTTATTATTTAGTTAAATTAAAATTTGTATTTTAACAATGCAGCCATATGACAGATACTTTCCATTGGAGTCGTTTTGTTTGACATCTGGGGAGACCAAATGTCCTGATATGCCTGGGATTCTCCTAGTTTTAGTACTGAAAGTCCTGTGTCTCAAGAAACCCCTCAGTCTTGGGCAAATAAGGACAGTTTGTTGTCTTCCTGCCAGTCCTAGGTCTGAGCTTCTGAGATGCATTTCTGGAGTGTCTAAAAGGGAATAGAAAAAGTAGCTGGAAAACTGTAAATCTCCACCAACAATTTCCAGCCCCATTTCATTCCAAAGATGGTTTTCAAAAAATAATCCAGTGATCCATTTCATTCACCAGGCAAGAATTTTTTTTTTTTTTTTTGGTAGGGATGACCCACCTAATGTATGGAAAATGTTAAACCATACCTAGAAATTGGCTATAAAAAATACTACTATAGTGAGGTTCTGAAATATTATATTATCCCCCCAATTTTTATAAGTTAATAAATAATGCATAACAAGACAGGCAGACATAACAGCATGAAATAAAAACGTCACCTTTCTTTGGTCCTATTCAAAAACGTTGGAGCCTGCATGCTGTAGACAGGCTCTCCAGAATTGGAGAAATGCCAAAAGCAGCAAACTGTACAGAGACCACACCTATAGTACCAGAAATTCTGGCCAAAAAGGGGCTACCTATCCATTGCTCCATTGCCAAATACTTCAGGAAAACCAAACTGCTTCAGTACCTGGACCTATAAAACTGAAATTGCAGAGTCAAGACAAGAACCTGCTTCATTGTTTTGGGAATCCTAAACCTTCTCAATCCTATATGATTAAATGTTACATGATCCTATCTCCACTACCTAAAGCATTTCTACCTTTCCGAACAATCTCTTCACTTTGTAGTGGGCATAATAATAGCTCCCAAGTATGTCCACATCCTAATCCCTGGAATCCGTGAGTAGGTAACCTTACCTGGATAAAGGGACTTTGAAGATGTGATTAAATAAGGACCTTATGATGAGGAGATTATCATGGTTTATCCAGGTGTGCCCAATCTTATCACATGTGTCCTTACAGTCAAAGAACCTTATCTGGCTGAGTTCAGAGTTATAAGGAGATGTGACTACAGTACAAAGACACACAGAAATACAATGCTGCTGGCTTTGAAAATAGGGGATGTGGCGGGGGGGGGGGAGTTCTAGAAGCTGTAAAAGACAAGAAAATGGATTCTCCCCTAGAGCCTCTATAAAGGAATGCAGCCCTGTTAATACTTTGTTTTTAGCCCAGTGAGATCTCTATAGAAACAAACCCACAGAACTGTGAAATAAGTTTGTATTGTTCTAAGCCACTAATTTGGTAATAATTTGTTACAGCAGCAATTAAAAAACTCATACATCTTTCATCACTGATGCTGTGCAGTTTACATGAGGCCTTAGTAGCATTTTGCTTCAAACCTCAATATTTGACCATTTCTTACCTAGTGTTTAATTTGCTTCTCTGTATAGACTTTAAAATATAGATTTAGTACTAGACCAAATATACTCAAGTCCATCTGGCCATACAAAATGATACTTCCTTTCACTTGTCTACTTTGTTTAGTTTCTTCTTTAGCTTGTTAGCACAGACTACTATAAATATATATGGAACTACTGGGTGGAACTGTAACCAATAATTTTGTGTGAAGAAAAATTGGTTTTAGATGAGAGTAGAAAACAACAAATAACCTCCTTAAAGTTGTGTGCTAAGATACAGTAGTTCTCAATGTCTCCCTAGGGCATTCTGGATGTCACCATGACTGGACGATGCCACTGGCCTTTTATAAGCCAAAGACAGGGTACCAGAGAGCATAAAGAAGAACTGTCCCATTCAGTGGATCACCAAACCCCACTGAGAAACTCTGCTTGGATCAATTTGGAAATTTTCAGGATACTTATTAGCATGAAAGAAATCAACACAAACATCAAGGAATATCAGATACTTATAAAATGGTGTATATTATCAGTAACATTTGGTAAGATGGAGGAATGTCTCAGCCCTCACCTAAAATATATCAAGTACTTAAACTCAAAGAACCTGAAGATAAAGTAGTAAAACCTATCCATGGTCTTAACACGTGCACATGTGCACACATGCAAACAAACACACACACACACACACACACACACACACACACACACACACACAGCTTCCTTCTAATAATCTCTAAGCCACCAGAGATTCTCAACCCTCTAAAATCACCTGGGGAGGTTTTAGAAACTACAGACATCCAGGCCTCCCCCCTAAAGATTCGGATTCCCCTGGTCTGGGTTGGGTCTGTGTATCAGTGTTTTTTAGTGCTTCCCTGGAGATTCTGATGAATAGCCAGGACCAAGAACTCCTGCTATGCCAGTAAAGAGCAGCCAGCAGGACATGTCCACACGGATGAGACACTCCTCAGTCCGAATCACATCTCCTCTTCCTGTATTTGTAGCCTAGCTATCATTTCACACCTAATCTTCCCAAAGAGATATCGTGTGTGTGTGTGTGTGTGTGTGTGTGTGTGTGTGTGTGTGTGTGTGTGTTTGTGTGTGTTAGTTAGTTACTTGGGATTGAACCCAGGGGCGTTCTACCTCTGAGCTACACCCCCAGTCCTATTTTATTTTTTTATTTGGAAACAGGGTCTCACTAAGTTGCTGAGGCTAGTCTTGAACCTGCGATCCTCCTGTCTCAGTCTCCCAAGTACTGGGATTACAGGCATGTACCACCACACTCAGCTTGGGAGTTATTCTTACCTTCCTCTCCTTTACTTCTTACTTTAATCCTGCAATTTCATCAGTTCTTCCAAATCCAGCCCAACATTTTCAGACCCAAATATCCACTGGTCTCTCTTCCATTCACCCTGCTGCCTAAGGAATTATCCTTTCAAAGAAAAATGCTGACCACATTTCCTTTCCTGCCTTCACACCCAGCTGATAAGAGTCTGGACTGGAGGATGGCACGTAGGGTCCCTCCCAAGCTCCCTGGGCCTGCTTCTCAGGCAGTAGCTATTGCTATTTTCTGGTCACACCCTGACCACTCTACATTTCTGAAGGTTCTAGAATGCTCCATGCCTTGTGGGGCCTCTGCGTACTTTCTCCTACTGATGGCCCCTCTGCCTAGTGTGCTTCTCCCCACCTCCCCCCTGGGCTGGCCCTCTCCTGCTCTCTGCGCATGCACGGCTTACCCACAGGGGCCTCCTTCTGTGCCAGGTCTCTCCTCCAAGAGCCTGAGCAACTCTGGGACAGGCCTCTGTGTTTTTCATCTTCATAATCCCAGCATCTGGAATCCATTCTTTTGTTCATTCATTCAACAGTTTTATTAAATATATAACAAGTGCCAGACACGCTGGAGGTGAAATTGCTAACAAGCTAGGAACCACGCCTGCTCTCTCTGAGTTCTTCTTAAAAGGGAAGCAAATCGCTGGATGAGCACTCAGGATAAAGCAGAAAGGTACATCTGTTTAGAGGGCTGGAGGAGGTTGGCTTTGTATTGTGTTTTTACGTTTCCCATATATTTGAGTGAAGAAGTGGGGCCGGGGAGGGAGGTCAGGGGCAGAGTGTTTCCCTAGCACATGTGCGGCTCTGGGTTGCATCCCCAGCACCGCAAAAAAATTTTAAAAGAGTAGAGAAGTGTCAAAAACAGGTTTCGAAAATTGTGGCATATTCTGTTTACATTTAACAGTTACAGTTGTAGGATGAGTGTCATCTTTTCATTCCGTCAGTATGTGTGAGGGATAACTTCATTTGAAGATATCCAAAGTCCAAATCTGACAACTGTGCATACATGTGAGTTAAAGAAAATCGACCCTCTATTCTAAAGAAGGTCTGAGACCTAAGAAATACTAAATAAATATTTGTTGAATGAATAAATGACTAGCTGCAGTACACCAATTAAGTCTAGTAAACTGAAAAGGTTATAAGTAAGTTTTGCTTTTTATCAGCATTTTTTGTAGCCATTGAATAGTTATGTAAATAAAAATTAGAAATTCCACAATCAAATTCAAGCCACCATACAGTGTAATTCAATGGGGGAAAGAAGAGAAAAATGAGTGGAGTAAAAATGAAGCAAAACTGGCCTTGAGTTGAAAACTGTTGAAACTGGGTGATGAGAATATCCCCACTTTGATATATACTTTAAATTCCTCATAATAAAGTTAAATTTTAAAATGGGAGGAAATCAAAGTCATTGTCTAAAGGAAAGTGTGTATCCAGGTGGAAATAGATAAAACACATTATCACCTGTCTCAGGGTTATGGTGACTTCACGTCTACAACCAGATTCAAATGGCTTTAGCCAGTGGCAAAAGCTCAGTGAGCTTCTTCCAGAAGAAGCCCCAGCAGCAGCAGACTGACCTTTTGTTGCTATTGCTGCGGCTGCCGCTGCAGAGAGAGCCTTTACAACGTCTACAAGCTGTCTGTGAGGAGCGGGCTTCACCTTCTCTGATCCATTCAACTCTGAGCTTCTGTCTGGCAGAGGATGTCTATGTGTTCAATGTTTGCAACCCATTAATCGTGGTTTTTTTATTGGTGCACTGTACTCGTACATCTTAATGGGTTTGATGTCATAAGAATCTATTCTGTTAAGGCAGCAATTTCAAGGTTTTTTTTTCTAGCTTGGAGTTTTAGAAAATAATGGGAAAATCTGAGTGAAAATTCAATTCTAACTATCATTAAAGATAATCATTTTTTCCCTTAAATCCCAGTCATGTCAATATTGTTAGACTCTATGAATACTTCCTTTCCATAAAACATCACATAGTTAAATACTTTCATCTATAGGAATACTTAAGATATCGTTCCTCCCTGGGAAGTTCTGGGTAGATTCAAGAAGATCCTAGACAAAAATATTTCAGAACTCTTACCTCTTCGGTTTCCAAAGCCTGAGGCTCACTTGCAGATCTGGCTGTTGAGAAAACAGAGAAAAATATATTTTTTAAGAAAATGAGGAATAGCATAATACAAAAGAGCTGAATGAGCAAGTGAACATTTCTGTAAAGAGGACTGGGGTAATGGCTGTCGAGTTATAAGGGCAGGGCGTCCCACAGAGTTATATTTTGGAACCTAAAAACACTCTGTAAACTCCTTTTCTTTTCAGAAAGAAGTGCAGTGTGTGAAAGAGGAGTCTTTTTCTTTGTAGCCTGCAAGAAAACATGACAACACAAAATCCACTTAGGAACTTAGGGGAGACAGAGGCCTTGGTGATACAGGCTGTGTACCACGAGAGGAATAAGAAGGAGCTTTCTTCTTGACCTAACCTGACTTGTCCTGAAGCAGCAGAGACAGAACACACACTTGCTCCAGGTGTTAGGGACAGACCTGCAGTATATGTTTCTATGTATCTGGCCTTTTAAGAAGGTAGATTGAGAAAAGTTAGTGTTTATTAAGTATATTTAGCATCCAAAGCTTCTGCAGGCTGTTTAGAGGCAGGAAGGCACCTCTACCCTTTAGCCCCAAATGCCCCCCTGTGAATGCCTAACAGAGTTGGCCTAACTTTACTGCCTTCCGTTGTTCCTATCTGAGAAGGTTCCTACCTGGAGAAGTTTCCTTCATCTTGAAAATCTATAGCATGCCCAGCCCAAGGGGAATCGCCAAAGCCCCAGGAAACACTTGACCAGTCCTATTTTGTTCCGACTCAGAACAAAGAGGTATCTCAAATCAAGAGTATTGCAACTGGGTAGAAATCAAATTCTCACCAAGCTCTAGGACCAAATGAACAGCAGTGTCTCTAGAGATCTGACACTTCTCGAGACTGGCATGTATACTACAATCTCAACCCAATCAACTCTATTCCCAGGCTACTCAAAGGGGTCAGAGGGTTTCAAATGAGCCAAAGTTATTAAAAAAACCATTATCTCATGATTAATGACACAAAGGGAAAGAAAACAAGCCAAGGGCAAAAAAAACAACCTATTTTCAGAGAATGAACCCTGGGGATAACAATGAGTAGGTTGCAAAGTAAGGCAGCTCAAGGGTGCTCTGAGACCAAAGCTCTCATATGTTATTGTTGGTAGCATAATTGGCACAACCTCTCTGGAAACTAGTTTGTTACTTTTTTTTTATACTGTGTATTGAACCCAGGGCTATTCTACCTATGTGCTACACCCCCAACTCTCCTTTTAAAAAAAACTTAAATTTTGAAATAGGGTCTGACTAAGTTGCAGAAGATGTCACTAAGTTGCTGAGGCTGGACTTGCGCATGCATTCAATCTTCCTGTTTCAGCTTCCCAAGTACTGGGATTACAGGCATTCACCACCAGGCTTGGCTTCAGACTTCTTAAAGTGTATTTAGAAACAGTTTTTTTTTTTAAACAGTTTTGTTCCTTCAGTCAAGGGTGTCATTTGTTCTTCATAAGGAGCTCTAATGGATAACCCCTGCAGTCATCCCAAGAGCATTTGCATGGCCATCAAGCAAGCGTGGGCTTGGATTTTATTTTCCTATGCAGTGACGACAGATTTGGCAGAGCTCTCATAATTTCCTTGGTCTCCTTGGTGACCCATGGGCCTGTGTTATAAGATGGTTGTCCAAGATAAAGGAGTCAAAGCTGGTCCATACAAGAAAGAAAAGATAGCAGGTCTACTTCTGAATTAGATCAGAAACCAGCCTGTAACCACATTAGGGCAATACACGGAGGATCATTTAAATCTGCAATAATGGTATGCCAGCAGCATCGGGAGCCTTTTAGAGCATCATTAGAGCCCTGTGCACAGGCTCACCAGACACTCACCAGGCTGACCTTAGAGACTTAGATGTAATTATATATCAGGTAAAGAAACTATTTTTTCCCTTCTTCCCAAGAGAATGCCAATTGGTCTTTTTCTCTCCTGTGAACTACAATACCCAACACTAATATGGACAGCTTATATTCCATAACAAAGGCAGGCTGCCAGTTTCTGCGCTTCCCTCCCAGGATGACTGTACCAGTGTTCTTAAAAAACCCCTAAACTCTCTCCGGCAATAGACAGACCAGAGCTGATAGTCAAAGCTCCGAATCCTCGGTTTTTCTCCCCCTCTTCCCTCTACAGGAGCATAAGCAAGCCAACTCAACAGGCCTAATTACCATGGTAACAACATGCTCTGTGATTATGAGTGTGTTTGTTTTTTAAAATGACTCACAGATTGTTCCCCCAGAAGCCCCAGACACACAGGTTTCTGGCTGGTTTATGAAATCCATCTAAAGTTTTCTTGCAAATTTCTTGCTCCTATTATCATATCTGGTGTGATGGAGAGTGATCCATCAAATCAAATATGTCCTTTTCCTTAAGGATGAAAAAAGGGAAAGAAAAAAATCACTTGGTTCCTTAAACACTCCAAGATTAATCAATTTAAACCTCAGGTTTATAGTGAAATTAATTTGAGTTTGTACACTGGAGATAATTAGTCTGTTCCTAATTTAAATAATTAAGGTATTTCATAATGTAGTTTTAGAGACCCAAAAGAAATAATCAGGTGAAATAAAATCTGTAATAAAAAATATCAAATAAAATAATCTAAATCTGGGGTACATGGTCACATTCAAGTGTTATAAAAAAGAATAAAGGTATATCAAAATACCAAGATGTTGCTCGGGTGGTGGCGCACGCTTGTAATCCCAGTACTTGGGAGGCTGAGACCAGAGGATCCGGGTTCACGGCCAGCCTCAGCTACTTAGTGAGGCCCTCCGCAACTTAGTGAGACCCTGTTTCAAAATAATGAATAATAAAAAACAAAGGGCTGGGGGTGGAGCTCGGAGGTAGAATGCCCCTGGGTTCAATTACCAGTACCGCAAAAAAAAAAAATACCAGGATGTTTTTAAATCAATGCTCAAAATAAAATCATTCATTTTAAAAATTTGACAATGAAAGAGTCTAGATATTTGGAAGAACTATGAACTATTTACATTTGTTTATTCAATAAATATTAAGACCATCTACAAACTAAGCACCATTGTTCATAATGGGAACATCACAATAGGGCTTAAGGAAGACTATCTCTCCCTGGGGACGAAGGCCTTGGGCATGGCTCAGAGCATTAGCTTCTCTCTGGAAGCTCCTCTGCTTCCCAAGGCACCATTCTGGGTAAAACTCTCATTACCAAATAGTGATCAGTACCTGATGCTCATGTCAGGCCTGTAATTTAGTCTTGGCTTTGGTATCACAGTTTTACTCCCTCAAAGAAAACATATGCTGGTAATTTTAGTGTGTTGATCTCCTCTGTATGGAGAGGGAATAAACCTTATTTCAAAAGAAATTTAAATGGAAATTATTTACATAAGCCTACCTAATATAAATCCCTCGATGCTAACATACAATACAACACTGCACATGTGTGCACACACGCATAGTAATAGTCATTTGAAATTACTATCTCTAGCTGGGGGGCGTGGTGGCGCACGCTTGTAATCCCAGTACTTGGGAGGCTGAGACCAGAGGATCTGGGTTCCAGGCCAGCCTCAGTTACTTAGTGTGGCCCTTCGCAACTTAGTGAGACCCTGTTTCAAAATAAAGAATAAAAAGAAAATAGGGCTGGGGGTGTAGCCAGGTGGTAGATTGCCCCTGGGTTCAATCCCCAGTACTGCCAAAAAAAAAAAGAAAGAAATTAAATTACTATCTCCAAAGAGCTCCACATTTTAGGTACTGTGACAGATAATGTTCTCTAGAATTTCAAGGGAAAACCAGAGTGACCATCAGTCAGATTATACTGTGGTAACAAATAGCATGGTTAGCGATAGCAAAGCTTGTTTCCTGCCCTTACTCTATGTCCATCACAGGTCAGCAGAGAGCCCTCCTTGGTATAGTCTTTATTTTGTGACCCAAGTTTAAGAGCGCAGCACCATTGCTGTCCTGGCACCACTACCAATTGCCAAGGAATGTGCTCGAATCCTGGTCTAAAAAGTTTTTTCCTGGAAGTGACAGATGCCACCGCTGTTCACGTTTCACTGGCCAATGCAAGCAAGGCACATGGCCCCACCTAATTGAAGTGGACAGGGAAGTGTAAACTCACAATGAGTTGGGAAGGAAAACTGGAAATATCTATTGGCCAAGTCTCTGGGTTTCTGAACAAAGAGTGCAAACCTGAGACTAACACTTCATTAAGTCAAAACATGGACATCTGACTGTCCCAGGGAAATGGGCTTTCTTAATTGATTCCACACTCCAAGGTCTGAGCACCTGTGACTAATGCTGGACCATAACAATAACTTCTGCTAGAAATTGGCAATGATTCTTTGGATAAAAGATACTCTACTACAGATCTGTAGTAACAATTATAGGAAAAATAGCTGTGCTTCTTAAATAATTACTATAATTCAGGCAGCATGCTAAATAAACATTTTACAAACATTATAGACTTTTCTCTAGACAATTTTGTGAAGTATAATCATTTATATCATTTCCCATTGTACAGATGAGGAAACCGAGGCAAAGAAAGTTTGAGCAACTTCCCAACTGATTCAGACTCTAAACCATTGTCCTTGAACTACTTTGCTTTCCTGTATATTGAGCCTTAGAGTATTAGTTTTCTACATTACCTTATTTTAGGAGCATTTTAAGGCTTATAATAAAAGACAAGTTGGAATGGGGGTTGTTTTGTTTTGTTTTTTGCCTAGGAATTCTCACCTTTTTTTTTCTTTTGGTACTGGGAATCAAATCCAGAGGCATTCTACCTCCAAGCTACACCCCCCGCCCTTTTTATTTTTAATTTCGAAACAGTTTCACAAAGTTGCTGAGGGCCTTGCTAAGTTGCTGAGTCTGGCCTCCAACCTGTGATCCTCCTGTCTCAGCTTCCCAAGTATGGGATTACGGGTGTGTGCCACTATGCCCGGCTTCTCACCTTTTCTTAGTTAAGTTTTTCTTATTTTAATTTTAAAAGGTGTAGAGCTGTCCAGCATCAACTTTTTCCCCCACAGGAAGAGAAATAATAAAACTGTTAGTGAAATGGCTTAATGCCTGTACCCAACAATGTTCTCTGAATACAACCAACATCCATGAGGTTAAAAAAGAAATGGCAAAAATTCATTTCTCTAAGGAAAGCCACTAAAATGACAGATTTTTCCCCCTGCTTCAATGTTTTCACGTTTTTTCTTATACAGTTCTACACAGATCAGATAAATATCCTTCTTAAACAGAGCTCTGTTGGCAAAGCCTAGAAATTAACTTTACTTTCCTGTTTAAAAATGCAAATGTAAGAGTAGGAGGCACTCAGTCATTTATTACAGAAAAAGCACTCCTACCATTAATGCTTAGCCTGGTACGATGGAAATGCACAGAAATACGCCTTAGCGACAAGCAGTCAAAACACTATAATGACAGCAATCCCACTGAAACCTCCCTTTTTCACTACTGCTGCCTCACATAGGTAGCCGGTGACAGAGAATACCAGAGTAGGAAGTGGGAGCCACCAAGAAAACGCCACACGGATGCTGCCTCGAGTGGGGAAGAGGAACCTGTGATCTAAACAACGAAGACCAGAAATCCCAAAGGTTACTCATTCCTCCCTTACAGGTGCTGCAATCAACAAAACACATGCCTCTCCAGAGAAAACAGGGCTTTCATTTAAGTCAGACAGACGCCCGTCAGAGAATCCTTGGCCTCTCAAGCGCATTACTTAGCTCAGGGTGGATTTTACTTAGATCACATTGGATTTAAATGACCAGTTAGGAAGACTCAATTTAATTATATGTGCTTTTTTTTTTTACAAGACAGAAATGCAGGGCTGGTTATCTAAATTAAATGCCATTACTTTTGACTTTTGAGGACCTTCTAGAATATTCTGTCTAGAAAGAGATACTTTATTTTGTCTCACTTCAGCCTTCTGTGTTTTCCTCTTTTTCCATCCTATCTATATCATCACTACCAACAAAAACAAGGTGTGTGTGTGTGTGTGTGTGTGTGTGTGTGTATTAAAGGGAAATGTGTGTGAAACCATTCAATTTGTGATCTTGGTAAGTTATTTAACCTTTTGGTTGGAGTCTTGGTATCTTCACTTATAAAATGGAAATAATAATAATGGCAGATTCTACTGATGCCTACCCAATAACCACTAACCTCTTCTTTCTTGCTAACAGAAGGAGACCTTCTTTCTGGGTCTGGTGATCAAGTTCTTCAGAGAGGCCAAGCTGCTCCATGGTCTGCAGGATACTCTTAAATGAGCCAATCCCAGTAGTTTTGTCTGCCTGGTCACTAATACACGGGGCATGTGAGTTGGGAGGGAAATTCTGCTGGAGTCGACTTTTCTGCAACTTTACCAAGAGCTGCGGAGAATGTGGCCCCTCCACCATGCCGCTGCATATTGAAATCTGCTTCTAATTCTCAAAGTGTAGCAGTCACCAAACACAGTAGGGGGAGCTGGGCGAATGGACCTGCCAAGGATGACAGAGTGGGAGCAAGAAAGATTTCGGCTCGCTGAGGACACTGTCCAGTTACTAAATAACTAGCTCTGGGGCTGCCCTCCTTTGTGTCTTGAGATAAATTTCCTATTGTTTAAGCCATTTCATTAGGGCATTTTTTTTTATTTATTTGTTTCACCAACAGCCAGAAGTATTCTGATAGAAAAATACTGCCCTCATCTCATAGAGTTATTTTAAAACTAGTAGAAGACAGTAATGCATATAAATAAAGTATTTATCACAAATTGAATGTTCAGTGATAGTTCTCTACTTGATTATTAAAACATCTTCAGCCAGGCATGGTGGCGTACACCTTTAATCCCAGTACTTGGGATACTGAGACAGGAGGATTGCAGGTTCAAGGAGAGCGTTAGCAATGTTGTGAGACTCTCAGCAACCTAGCGAGACCCTGTTTCAAAACAAAAAATAAAAAGAGAGAGCGGGGGTGTAGCTCAGAGGTAGAACGCCCCTGGGTTCAATCCCTAGTACCACAAAAATAAATAAATAAATAAAAATAAAAACATCTCCATGCATTCTAACATGAATAGTGCTTTACCCTGTACGGTTTGAATGATTCCTCTGTAAGGTTCTCCCTGGCTCCCCCAAACAGAAGTAAGGGCAGAAATCATTGTTTTCAATGATTTCTTTATTCATCTAAGAGATAATACCAAGTACTGAAGGTTACTTTAAATAATAAGAATGGTGTTTAATTCAGACAACAAGCCCTGTAGAGCTGATTGCAGTGTGGGAAAATAATATAATTAAATGGAGTAGTCTTCCTGACTGTGTAAATCAATTTGATCTAAATAAAATCTAACCCAGAGCAAGTACTCAACAGAGGAGCCAAGCACTCTGCCTTTGGAGTCTGCCTTGGTTAATTGAAAAGTGGCCTTCTGGAGAGGAAAGACATATTTTGGAGATCGCCAGACATGTATTGCAGAAGGTCGCATTTCACCTCACCCTTATTTCAGAAAGGCACCTGCATCTTCCGCTTGGGGACAATCCCCCAGCCCACCCCACCCCACCCCAGAAATTCACATGGCTGACTTCTCCATCTTTTAGGTCTTATTAATGCAAATGTCATCTCTTTGGAGAGGCCTTCAGGGATTATACAATCAAAGTCCCCTACCACCACCATCACATGCACAATCTCTATCATTCCACCAGGTTCTATTTCTTTTTTTTTTTTTTTTTTTTTTTTTTTTTTTTGCGGTACCAGGGATTGAACCCAGGAGCATTCTACCTCTGAGCTACACCCCCGGCCCTATTTTTTATACTTTATTTTGAAACCAGGTCTCACAAAGTTGCGGAGGGCCTCACTAAGTAGCTGAGGCTGGCCTCGAACCCAGATCCTCGGGTCTACACCTCCTAAGTACTGGGATTACAAGCGTGCGCCACCACACCGGCACCAGGTTCTATTTCAATCCATCACGGCACTCATTGTTACCCGATATTTTCTTGTTATTTGTTTTTGTCAATGGGTTCCAATCCTGGCGATTCTGATTTAGTCAGTCTGGGGTGAGGCTGGGACACAGGTGTTTTTTCAAGTAGCCCTCCTGATTTCTAATGTGCAACTAGATCTGGTGTATGTGGTCATTAGTGAGTCTCTCTCAAGACTAGAATGCAAGTTCCAAGAAAACAAAGAACTGTCTTGTTTTGTTCACTGCCGTCTCCCTGGCATCTCGAAGGGCGCGTGGCACATTGCAGACATTCATTTAAGACTTGTGGACAGACAGGCTAACTGAATTATAATTATTTCTGTATTTGTCTGTTTCCCCCAGTAGTCTCTGAGCTCCTCGAGGACAAATACCATGTCTAGCTCACTCTGCATCAAAAAATGAGTCACTCGAAAAAGATAATTAAATAAACGGATAAGAAGCCAGGTGTGGTGATGCATGCCTGTACTCCCAGTACTTGGGAGGCTGAGACAGGAGGATCGCAGGTTCAAGGCCAGCCTCAGCAACTTAGTGAGACTCTGAGCAACTTAGTGAGGCCCTGTTTCAAAATAAAAATAAAAGTGGCTGGTGTGGGGGGGGGGCATGTAGCTCAGAGGTAGAATGCTCCTGGCTTCAATCCCCAATATAAAAAAAATAATAATAAATAGATAACAAACTGCATTTTGTGTTATCAGGAAGACAAAGGTGAAACCAGAGTATGGCTGCTGTCTTCAAAGAGCTTGCCACGAGGTTACAAAGAAAGAAACAGGTGAAATGTTCTTCTATACACTAAAATAAGCTAAATGCTATGATATATGACAAAAGATTTCAAAGGAGGCAAAGACTGTCTCACTGGGGAAGGAGGAGGGGAAGAAACCAAGGAAGAGGTAAGGGTTGAACTGAGCCTTGTGGACAGAAGGGATTTGACTATTCAGAGGCAAGACTGGAGACAAAGCAAGGAAAGGCAGGCAGATAGGCTATTCCAGAGAGAGGGAACAACACAAACCAAGATGGCTGGAGGCCAGGAGGGCCCCACGGAGACACTGGCTATGGACATGGGAGGTAGAGACAATGTCAGGGTAGATTTCCAACCCCCGTGCAAAGGGCCTGCCACTTCCTGCAACATGGTTGCTTGGTGAGGGAAATGGTAAAATTGAGTTTTCATATTTCAGGGACCCAGGGGGGAGGGTGTCATGAACTGTCACAGAATCAGGCCAGGAGCTGGTTTTGGGGAGCGGGCAAGGCAACACTGCGCACTCTCTGGGACGTGTGAGCTTCAGTTCCGGTGGCTCTGCAGCTACCTTGCTGTGCGAGCTTAGAAAGCAGCTGAGAGATGAGGTTAGGGACTCAGGTTTGGGACTGACCCAACCCACCGCTGTGACTGAAATCACAGGACACCACGTGATGAAGGGAGACGGAGAAAGTAAATGAGCCCAACAACCAAATCTTGAGAACACTCGTATTTAAGGAGCAGGAACAGTGGGAGAAACCGGGAGCCTCCGGAGGGGTAGGAAGAGGACTGCAGAGGAATTAGTAGAGGTTACCAAAGCCCACGCGAAGCTTTGCTGGCAGCGGGTTTGCTTTATTTATTTTTAATTAATTTATGTGTGTGTGGAAAAACTGAGCATGTTTACAGGCAAAGAAGAAAGGACCAATTAAGAGTATGTAGCAAAGAGATAAAATTATTGTCAGAACATAATCCCTTAGAAAGAGGGAATGGGATGGAGACTCCAAGTGGAGGATTTGCTCCTGGTTTGCAGGAAAGGCTATGAGAATTTGACCTAAAAAGGAAAAAAAGAGAATGAGTGAAGCCATGTCTAGATATCCCCTCCCCCACCAATCCATATGTTGGACTCTGATCCCAAGGCAACTTGTATTGGGAGGGGGGCTTTGGGGAGATGATTAGGTCATAATCGCCTCATCAATAGGATTGGTGCCCTTAGCCGGGTGTGGTGGCGCACACTTGTAATCCCAGTACTTTGGGAGGCGGAGACCGGAGGATCCGGGTTCGCAGCCAGCCTCAGCTCTCTCTCTCTCTCTCTCT
>PVJS01019909.1:0-33193 GCA_004027185.1 Glis glis | reverse complement strand
TCCATGGAATTACTGTCATAAACAATGTGTATATGTGAGATTATACCAACATCATTCTCAGTGCTACATGTGGGGGGGAGGCGGGGGGGAGGCGGGGGGGAGGGACACCAAGAGCTGTGTGCATGTATGTTAACACCAAACTGATACTCATTGTGAAGTGAGACTACAATGCACCAATAAAAACATAAAAAAAATAAAAGACCCCCACCTAATTACATTATAATTTATAATGGTACTTCTGTGTTTAGACCCACAGAAGAGATATGTCACTGATGCCCCAAACCTTTCTCCAATGGAGTCCTTATAAGATGCTATAAAACTAAACCTGTCCTTCTTGAGGTTTTGCAGATCTAGGACCACCAGACACCTAAAGGAAAAAACAAGATGCTTGGTTTATAGAAGGCTCTGCCAAATATGTGAAAACAAGAGACAGATAGCTGTGGATAGCCCTTATAATAAGCAAATTATTATTACTAATGGACAGGGTGATAGTAGTTGGTATGCTGAATTGTATGCTGTGTTTGTTTTTGTTTTTATTTTTTGTAGAGTGAATTATATTACAATCAGCAGAGATTTGTCAACTATGCTGAGATCCCACCAAGGGAATAGCTAAATAACTAGATGCCACCAGTAGGATGATCTAGGAAAATCATTTAGCTCTAGATATGAATTAGCTGAGGATGCTGGAGGTGATGACACCTTTGAGAGCAAAAGTTACCATATGCTAACAGAACTTTTTTTTTTTTTTTTCTGTACCGGGGATTGAACCCAGGGGTGTTCTACCTCCGCGCTACACCCCTGGCCCTATTTTTTTATACTTTATTTTGAAACCAGGTCTCACGAAGTTGCGGAGGGCCTCACTAGGTAGAGAGAGAGAGACAGAGAGAGAGAGAGAGAGAGAGAGAGAGAGAGAGCTGAGGCTGGCCACGAACCTGGATCCTCCAGTCTCTGCCTCCCAAAGTACTGGGATTATAAGCGTGCGTCACCACGCCCGGCCGCTAACAGAATTTTAAGAAAAGAGTAGTAGTGTATAAAAAAGGAAGGGGGAATTGTGGGAATATAATTAGATATTTTCTATTAAAAGAATAGCTTGACTTAAGCTCCATTTTGTAAAACCGCCATTGTGTAACTTTGTGTGAGCTTATATTTTTTTGTAAAGATAGCATTTCCTGGAAATTGTAAGTGCTAACCCCTCCCTCGGCATCCCCTTCAGCCAATGGCATAAAGATTGTGAGGCTACGCTCCCACAACAGGAGCACAGCACAGGATCCCCACACTGAAAATAAAACACCCAGCTGTTTTCCACCATGTTGTTCTTGCCTATCTAACTTCACTGGCGGCAGGATCCCTTTTTGCAAAAAGTAAACTCGCCTCGCTGAGCCACTTTCGAATGTGTGTCTTTTCTTATGGCACCATGGAAATTTATTTCTAACAATTAGAGTAGAAAAGCACGGGTTTCCTTGTGTTCATGTCCCTGTTATTTCCCACAGGTACCTACAATAATAACACTGAACCAAACTGAGCCTTCCATAGTTCCAACATCATGCTGATTTCCGACACTTTAAGACTTTGCTTCAGTCTCTTTTGTGTTCTGTGCTTCAGTGAGGAAAAAAGAACTCCTTACCCGTGGCTGCTGTGCTGTGGTCTCTGTTTCTAGCTGCTGAGGTCAGGCTGTGCTGGGGCTGCTTGTCCATGTCAAGTCACCCTCACCTGGGGAGCGAAGACAGATGCCTGTGCATCTTGTTCACACAGACCACATGGGGTTTGTTATTCACATCAGGGGCACTCTGTCTTGCTTCCAAGTCTCAGGTCCTTCTGAGGTGCTGCCTATAGTCCTGAAGTTTTGGAGATTTTTATGTAATTTTTCAGCATCACCTGCATGTCCTACTGATGAGGTAGAATAGAAGAGATAAACTATTAGGCAGAAAGGAGACAAATTGGGAAGGAAAGGAAAATATAATTTTAAAAATCTTAGCTTCTGCAGGGCTTGCCTGGGACTTGCCTGACGAGCCAAACCCATATCTTTAAAATCACAATGGGCTAGCTTCACATTTGAGTTTCCTGAGGTGATTGGATCCAGAGAGAGAGCTTCACTTTTGTCAGAACCTGGACTCCCTGGGAAGAAAGTCCCAGAGAAAATCACACCTTTGCCCTGCACCCGGTTTCATGTCTCCAAGCCTCCAGGGTCCCTGAGAGTCTTATCTCAACTCCTAGCTTGGAGCTTCAAAGAGGGGGCCGCCATCCCATGGTGCCCCTGGCCAGCCCCTCTCCAGTGTGCCCTATAAGAAAAAAGGATATATTAGATCCAAGTGGCTTTTCTCTCTCTCTATAGCAGCTCTCTGCGCCCCTCTGAGCCCCTCTCTGCCATGGCTCTCACACCCTTGAGATGGCCCACACCTTTCTTGAACGTGTATCCCTACCTTTCTTGAATTAGACCTATGTCTTTATCTCTGACTGGCATGTTCTGAAATTCTTTTCAACATGGGAGCCAAGAACCCACAAGAAATAATCTTGTCTTCCTATGACACTACTACCTGGGACTCAATCATGGGCTCATTGCTGGGGGCAGGCTTAGACCCCAAATTGCATTCTGCTGGCAAATTCCTTTTCCCTGTAAGGTTAAGGTACCTAGACTGGGGCAGGTTTGTGTTCCTGAGTCTCTTCCTTTAGGATCAGTTATTTCCCACATGCTCCTGTGTTCTTCATGCAGCTCCCACGACGTGGCTGTTCTCTACCCCTAGACATGCCTCGGCATTCCAAATCTCAAGGTGCACATATTTTAAGCTGAAACCAGGGCCCTGCATTTCTTCTTTTTTGCTGAACAGAAGAAGAATATTATACCATAACTTCCTTTTGTCTATTTCTATTTGTGGAGAGCAGGCTGTCTGTGCCCTGCTCTTGTCTTGGGAGAAGGATTGATTTCATGAAACATCTGAGGGAATTCCTATTGGGAGAGAGGGGAGCGCAGCTCAGGACTGACAGGGTCCTTGCCTTACATGACAGAAAAGAATTTGAGCAGGAGCCAGTAAGACACATAGACAGAGATTTATTTAGGAAAGTAAGTAATACACATTCAAGGGAGAAGATGGGCTATCTCCAGGGTGAGAGAGACACATTTTAGGGTGCACGGCTCTCCTTTTATAGGAGACTTTTGTGAGGAGTTGGTAGGAGGAGGTACATGAGGATGATATCAGCCCGGTAATCACAAGAAGATTTAGGGTATTTTGGTCATCTTCCAAGTCCTGATAGGGCCTTCACTATCTTATCAATAGGTATCTTTTTTTATTTTTATTTTTAATTTAATTAATTTATTTTTTTGTGGTACCAGGGATTGAACCGAGGGGCGTTCTACCCTGGCCCTATTTTTTATCCTTTATTTTGAAACCGGGTCTTACTAAGTTGTGGAGGGCCTCACTAAGTAGCTGAGGCTGGCCGCAAGCTTGGATCCTCTGGTCTTAGCCTTCCAAGTACTGGGATTACAAGCGTGTGCCACCATGCCCGGCTCTTTTTTGTTTAAACTATTCAAGGATGGCTGACAGTGCCCAAGGAGGTTACTCTTATGTGTGGCCTCTGTCCTCTGACCAACAGATATCTCTCCTGCTTAAATATTCCTGGGTTGGATAATTAGCAGTTCAAGGTATTTTGCAAGTTAGTGAGTAAATTTCCAGTATGGTGTCTGACCACCTTTGGATCTTTTGTGTGGTCTCTGTGGTATGATCAATAGATACCCCTTTGAGGATAGTCAAGAATGCTGAGAGTAATTACTAAAAATTTGTAAATTCTTCAGAAATTTGGGACTAACAGGCCTAGGTAGGGGTGGGGGTGGGGGAATAGTGGCGATAGGCCTGGCTTGAAGAATAAGGGTAATGGGGATTTTTGTCACAGGCTTTCATATTAAAGTTACATTTTCCTTGTTCTTCCTTTATATCTCTTTTATACTTATTTCTTCTATCCTGCCTCACTTTGAGTTACTCCATTTTGTAAAGCAGTAGTTTGTATGAGTTACTCCAATTTGAGTACAAATGCTAACGTAGAATGACTCTACATCTTGTTTGTACAAGTAAACAACCACTGTCTGCCCAGCACAACCATAGTCACAAACTAATCATTTGTGCTGGTAAATAATGACCACCTGTGAACTTAGTGAATAAGTAATACATGGATGCATGGACGTATCAACCCCATGTCAGGAAATCCTGGCCCATGAGCTTATCAAACACAACAGACCACCAAATGAAGCAAACCCCCTACATGAAACACATAAAAAGAGGAGCCACTGCAGGGCTGGTTGCAGCAGCACACTGACCCTGTACCTGGTCACTCATCATGACTCTTGCCCAGGAAAATTGCCACAGCAACAAACCTCTGATTCTTTGTTCCTGTGATTCAGTTCAGTGTGTTTTTTTCTGCCCGTGACAATGACGCAAGGCCTACTTCAAGCTAACAAATCAAGCTGACACTCTGAAACCACCATCCATCTGGACCTTGGCCTAGAATAAGTTCAGTGCTCTGACAGCTCCAGGCCCCAACAAGTCCTTCAACAGATTTGCAAGCTTATCTGCCCTCCTGCAGTGACTCTTTTGCATTTGTATCTGCTCTCTGCCTCTGCTCTGGGTAAAGCCTCCTGAAGCTGTGGCCACCTTAACCCTTTTTTAGCTTTTTGGTAACCTATGTGTATATCATTGTGTAAAGTGTGATGTGTGACTTAAGTGTTATTGCTATTAAAAATTACAATTGGAATGGAATAAAAGAACCTGTAAGACCTGGGCGTGGTGGTGTATGTTTGTAATCCCAGTACTTCGGAGGCTGAGACAAGCCTCGGCAACTTAGTGAGGCCCTCTGCAACCTAGTGAGACCATGTTTCAAACTAAAAAATAAAAAAGGGCTGGGGTTGTAGCTCAGAGGTAGAATGCCCCTGGGTACCACGAAAGAAAAAAAAAAGAACCTACGATTGCCCAGTTTATGTCTATCAGGTGACCCATAGGTACTTCGTGAATTGCAATGGATGAAAATGGTGTAGCTTGTGAATTTTTTTTTTTTTGTGGTACTGGGGATTGTACCTAGGGGCTTCTACCTATGAGCTACTCAATCAGCCCTTTTCATGTTTTTGTTTTGAAACAGGTCTTGCTAGGTTACTGAGAGTCTCACCATGTTGCTGAGGCTGTTCTCGAACCTGAGATCCTCCTGTCTCAGCCTCCCAAGTACTAGGATTACAAGTGTGTGCCACCATGCCTGGCTGAATTTATTGTTATTCAATAAATTCTGACACTGTGGAAAGAAATAAAGTGTTTGATCTATGCTAATGGCATAGCTCACTCATTGCACCACTACCCTACACAGGACTGTAAACAGGAACAAGCTTAGGTAAGATGGTGAATGCTGGGGAAAGTGTCTTCATGGGTTCCAATTTTCCTGTCCTGTGTCTACTTTCTCTCCTCTGGATAAAGATCTTCCCCTGCCTTGAGCCATAAATCCACTTTGGCATTTTTAACCTTTTAAACTTTTGACCCCATCTTGTAATATAATTGTTTGTTGATGTACTTGTGGCAGAAAAGTTTTTGTTTAATTGGCTCTGGCCAGTGGAAGGAGAGCTATTCTCTGGTTTGTGTTTGAGGTGGTGGTGGGAAGGTAAGGTTGAAGTCAGCCCCAGAGGCCAACTTGAGTTCAGGCTTTTAAAAGGCGGCTAGATATCAGGAGCCCTGTCCCTTTTCCTCTCTGAAGATTTGACATTTCCTTAGAGAAGAAGCCAGGAAGGAGTTGAGTCCACTGAGGTTTATTTCTAGGAGTTGCAAGGGTGGGAAAGTAAATGCTCATTGTCATCTCCCCCCTTGGGACCAAGAATTCATCCTGAAGCTGCCCCAGCTTCCCCCATCACCAACTATTTTTCTCCCTCATAATATTTTTTCTTATTCCCTGGTTGGAATGCAGGTCAACCTTTTCTCCTAACCTTTATCACTCTTTATCTCCTTGTTCCAAAGTGCATATTTTTTTCCAGATTTATTACATTTATTTCTTTTAAATTTGAAGAGAACTGACACAAAGATAAGAAATTGGAAAATAGGAAAGATGAAAAAATAAAAATATTCACTATTCTAATATGTCACAGTATTGACCAAGGAGGTGTATCGAATGCTCGTCAAGGTTTATTAATCACACACAAGGGCACAGCACACCTCCCTTCTCTACCTTATCCCACCTCCTCTCCGGACCCACGGGGAAACTCACATGCGATGTATCATAGCCAGAAGTCCTGAACGGTCCAACCAATGGGTCCACTTCCAGCCACAAAGGGGTCCCCAGCTTTAGTCGTAGGGCACGGAATGATCCTGCGATCCTTGGGTTCGTGCAGACGGGGAGCTCACGTGCGGAGTGTCTGGCAGTTTCTGGATGTGAGCCATACATATAGTCAGTTGTGGGTTTTTAACCAGTTCGTGGTAGTCGTGGCTTATTCTCTCGTTCTTGCTGACTGGTTACACCCTTGGGTGTATCTTGACACACCCGGCATTGTCCAGTTAAGCCCTGAACGGGTTAAGCTCACAGTCCATCACTAGGGAGAGTTCGAGTTCCATTATCCCTTGGGTACGGATGCTCTCTATTCTATCTATGTTCACAACATTCCACCCCCTGAGCCGCTGAAGCCTTGCAGGGCAAAGCAGGTCACAGGAAAACAACAATACAATGGGCAACCTCTTCAATAACATCAATCACATCAGCCGAAGAACCCTACATAATCATTCACCAAATCCAAAAGCATAATATCCATAAACACAGCAAACATACCAAAAAAAGAATATAAAAATACAACAATTAATATGCATTAGTCATCATTAGCATCCATATCATTTAGACTCGAATACGGAAAAACAGGCATAAAGGAAAAATTAATATGTTTGTGACAAAAAATGACGGAATTTCCATAATTCAAAATATCTAACTTGGTGAATGCACTTGGTAGGCCAAGGGGTAAGTACCACACGTAGTGCACTAGCCTCTAAGAAGGATGGCGATCAAAATGGTGGTTGGTATTTGGAAGTCCACCAGTCTCGGGAAAGGAGGGGTTCAAGTGGGGGTTCACTAATAACGCATTCTGCCCCAAATGGGAAAATACCACAGAGGCCATGGAAGTCCAAGTTGCAGTCAACAGGCCGGTTAGGGCAATAATATGATCTTCAGGCCAGGTACGCGGTCTCCAATGTTTACTCAAATCGTGACAGAGAACATGGTTAAACAAATCAAGGGGGTCAATGGGGGGGGGATGGTAGGATTTATAAAGAAAATCAGGATTACTACAATAACTGCATTGTGCAGCGGACACATGGGGAATTATGCGAAAAAGGATGCAGTGTACATCCTCAGGAATACATTTCACAAAGCATTGGAAGAAAAAGGAAATGTAATGTCTTCGAGGACACAATGGTCTACCCAACTGGTAGACCGTGTTCTGATCCACAGACTTCTCTGTACGTCAGCAGCGACAAGCGGTTGGTGTACACTGAGTGGAGGTTTGCATGCATGAGCCATGGACAGCATCCCGTATTAGTGGTTCTGCTTCTAATCTGATCTCCCTTCTAGCTGTGTGTCTGCAAAGAAACCGAGCAATTTTAATAGTAACAAATATGATAAGTAAGGATAATAGGAAGTGTCCAGCCTCTGTGATCCAATGCCATGGCGACCATTGCCATACACAAATCATGTTTAGCTGAATCAGCTTGACAATTGTGTGCCATAAAGAGCAATCAGAGGAATGGGTTTGCACACTTGCTTGCCAGGCCAGAGTGGCTGTGTATAGCACGTGAACAACCTTGTTGACTTTGCCTAATTGTTTTTCAAAGGTTGAAAAGCGATTCTGTAGGTCTTGGTTGATATAATCGAGTTGTTTAAAGTTTTGTGTTATAATTTGCTTAATGTGCTCTTAGGATTCTTGGAGATCTGAACAGGTTTGGGCATCGTCCATCGGAGTGAAAACTGTTTGGGCACCCAAAATATGCTTTGCTTCATATGTAATGGTGGAAATGTTTGTGCAATTTGTGTAGTTAATGAAAAAGTCCAATTTATAAGTATCTGTAGTTAATGCACAACCACCCTTGAAAGGTGCTGACACGTTGTATGGATGGTTTGACCATCACTGGCGTAACTAACAGAATAGGGTGTAGCTTGAAGGGTCATTGGGAACAGGACAGGAAATGGTAATTGCCCGGGTCATAAGTTTCATCGGGGAAGATCACCAGCTCAACTGTGAAGAGGTGAAATTTGTAAGGGCCCGGTGGCAAGAACGGTAGTAGTGCCTAGAAGAATAGTATAGTCCGTCGGGTAGAATAAGCCTTTTCTGGACACGTTCACCCATAAATATGAAGTAGCGGGCTGTATGAACTTATTGCCGAGAGCCTGTGGCACATTAAGAGCATGGTACGTGGTATAAGCTGCATTGGTGAACACTTGTAAAAGGTGTAATTCACATTTCCCGTGGTCACACCACGATACACGTGTCGGGTCCATTAATCAGGAAGTGAGATGCTTCTGCTGCTACTCTGGTTGTGAACAATGCCTTAATGTCTGATAATGCTTGGTCCAAGAGGAGTTGAAGGTGTGTACACGCTTCCTTCCTTCTGATGGTTTTTAACATACCGATCAAACGACCTTGCATTCCCAGGGTGTTACCCTCAAGGTTGGTGACAGAATCCCTTAGCATTCGAACTTCTAAATCCATATTGTGAATTACGTGTTGTTAAGGAGTCCAACAGTGCTGCAATAGCATCCATCTGGTCTGAGGTTACCTTCTGTAAGGAGGTAATGGTAGTTTGAAGATTAGACATTACTGCTGAAATCAAGGCATATCCAGCTGCAAGTCCAATGGCAAAAGCGCCAGCTGCCATTAGCTGCAGGGGTTTATGTCTGAACATTGCGGGAAGGTGTAACCTACATGTGAAAAGTTTGTTACTAGTTGTCCGGCATGCCTGCTTGCCTCGTAGGTGCAGTAGTTATTATACGGGATGTCATAGATGTCTAAGGGTACCTCAAAATCCATAGAGAGGTTGGATAAGGTCCAGTAGTGGATGTCACAGATCCACCATTGATTTCAGGAGGTTGTGCACGGAGGCATCAAAGTTGTATTTCAAACTCCAGCCTTTTCCAGTAGTGATGGGTCAAATATTAGCATGGACCCTGGAAGGTAGCGGAACCTGTTGGTGAGCTGGTCTGTTATGTTGGGAACAGGTAGTAAGTCAGCTTTAAGTCATTTAGGAATCCTGTACATGGGGAGGTGGAATCCATCCCATGTTGTTTCATCACAGCGTGTTTTGTTATAGCATTTTACAAAAGACTTGGGTATGATTCCAGGGTATATTATAGTTGAGAGGGGATGCATTTGAAGTTGGGCATTCTGCTCCAAAAGGTTCAGGAATGGGTGGCCAATTGAAGTTCCAGTGTGGTTTAAGTCATGCAAGATGATGGCTGTCGTCATTCCACCTTAACGGGGGTGGCGTTGGTCTTGTTGTTGTTGTTGTGCCTGTTGCGCTTATAGATGTTGTATCTGTTGTTTCATCCTCATAATCATAATCATAGACATCTGGTTCACACTTCTCTGATGTCTTATTATAGAACATCCCCATCCTCCAATCGGAATTAAGCATTTGTTCAATATAGGGTCCAATGAATGCTGACTGGAATTTAAAACGGAGATCATATTTGCATGTGAATGTTTGATCTGTATCCTCCTGGTGTATGTCTATAGTATACACCATCTGGGTGTTAGCCACAGGCATGTTAACAGTGTAATAAGAAATTGGGTTAATTTTTTGGAAGTGAAAAGCATAAATTGCTGATCTCAATATCACCTGTCTCCACTCTTCCATTGCATGACATCAGAGGGGGTTTTCTTCGTAGATGTTAGTGTTATTTATACCCTCAATGGAACTTCTGAGTAGTGGCGAATGCTGAGCTGTAGACTTAAAATATTGGTCATGTGCATCATAGAATACATCCTTCCCTATGGAGTAACACCATGTGTATTTAGCCCCAAAAGAGCGGGTATTATACATTAAGTTTTGAAATAACCGTGCCTGGTCCCTATATCCTGATACCTTTCCCTAGACCTTCACGTAGGTTCCATTTATCCAATTTCCATGTGGGGCCCATTTCTGGGTCACCCATGTGGTGGCACTGGTAATAGTGGCAGTGGTAGTGGTAGTAGTGGTAGTAGTAGAAATAGTAGTAGATGTGGGAGTCGGGGAAGTGGTGGAACTAGAAGACAAAGCAGTGGTGGCAGTGGTGGCTATTACGTACACTATAATTACCCACCGATCCATACCTTCCTGGTTCTCAATGTAGGTTACTAGTAGTATGTGCAGGATGAGAACTTTGTCCTCTGTTGACAGGGATTCCAATATAACCATGAGATCCAAGAAGTGAGACCAGAGTCGCAGAGGCACTCTTGTAGAATGCATGACGGGTTAGGAAGTGAGGGTCTCGATGAGGCACAGCGAATAGGATGGCATATGAGTATTCTATCTGCAATGACCACGAAAGGGAAGAATTCCCGGACCACGTTCTTCTCGGGCAAAAAGACCAATGTCCAACAAGAATTAAGGCTCCTGCTAGAAGAAGTAGAATTGGGATGGTTGACACGAGGCATTGAAAAAGGGTAATCATCCTGAACATTTAATTCATTGTGCAATTAGTTTCTTGAGTCTGGTTAATTGTAGGTTGCCTTTCCTCCCAGTTGTCCAGACTGTATTGCCTGGTCCTTTGGACACAATATCCTGTAGGGACAAAGAACCATCTTTATCTGATTTCTTAGGGTACTTATGAGGCATAAGTCTAGATTTCTGATTCTCAATACTGGGAGGGGACTCTGGCATGGTTGTCTGAAAACCTCCTCGAATGGTGATTCCCTTTGCAGTCTAGGGTGACTAACTCATATAGGGCTATAGAAATTGCTTTCTCTAATGGAGTACCAGCTCTCTGGTTCAATTTCTGCTGCAATAATCCATTAAACCTCTATATTTCCTGCTGCTGTTGGAGTATATGCTAGATGGAAGTCCCATAGTATATCTAGTGTTTTTGCTACCTTTTGGGTGGTAGCACCAGTAAAATGATTACCCTGGTCTGATTCGATAATAGTGTTCCGTACTGAGCATTCCTCCCCCAGATTGTCTTAATTACGGTCTGTTGGTCGGGGTGTGGAGATGCTTCAGTGAAACCGAGGCCACTATATTTATCGACCATGGTACAAACGTAAGCATTGCGGAAAGCTGATAAAGGACCAATGAAATCAATCTGAACAGCAAAATTAAATACACATGGGGTCCATGTAGAAGCCAGGGGTTTAGTGCGGAATCTAAGCGGTTCAGAAGGGCATTGGAGACATTTACAGGTGTCCAACTTACATGATTGCCAAGTTACCGGAAGATTATGAGAAGATGCCCATTGGTATAGGTTGTGGGCTCCCACATGGTCAAGTATCTTATGGATGGCAGAAAGTTCCTGCATAGTAATGGTGGCGGTGGGGGTGAAACCAACGGCAGACCAAATAGGGAAACGATGAAGATGGACCTTACCCCTAGAGGAAGGTACAATGTTCCATGGGTTGCAGTTGATTAGCCGCAAGTTGGTGCAACGGGCCAATTCGTCAGCCTTTGGATTGTGGCGTGACATTTCATCAGAACGAACCGTATGCACGTCTACATGAGACACGAAAATGGAGATGGGAGTATCAGCTAAGGACTTCCACATCTCCTGTGACCAAAGGGGCTTCCCATTAATGGTCCAATTGGAATCCCTCCACTTGCAATGCCATTGCACCTGGAGTCTGAATAAATACAAATAACCCGGTGTTCCTCATCCACAGAAAAGTCTACTGCTAATGCAACGGCTATTCTGCACGTTGTGCCGATGTGCCCGTGCCTTCGCGAGTCAGAATATGCCTGTCTAAGGGTCTGTAGGCTGCGGCTTTCCAACGCAGCTTACCATTGAGGGAGATGGAGGAGCCGTCAGTGAACCACGCATTGCTTTGCGTACCCTTCCAGGTCGGGTGCCCCATTTGCCTATAGGGCTCTGTGGTAGAGCCGCAGCAGGTACCGGAGCCGGCACGAGGGAAGGGTGGCCGTCTCCTCGGACAGCGAACCGTGTCTACCAGAAGTTGACATGCGGTTTCGAGACAGGAACTCCTGTTAATACCACTTCCACTGGAGGACCTCGGGTTCCAAGGGTACTCCCCATATGGCTTCGCCGGGCATCTCGACCCAGTCGAGAATGGGAATGGGGTATGGACCTTACTGCATTGGTTCTGAAAGTTTGGGCAAAAGGTGCACAGCGCCTCATACACAGTCCAAGCTGTTTTCTCAGAGAATACTTTTTCTCGGAATACGGGAAGCGTCTGCAAAAGAATGCCGCCGGCAGTCTCGAGGAAGATCCTTTGGCAGTGTGAACACCCCAATTTCCGTGTCCGTCAAGGAACAGAATGTAAAGCGAATACACTAGGGGGTAATGGCTCCCCAGACAATGACCATGATAGGGCCATTTCGATAACCCTGAGGGACGCGGGTAAAGCGATACTGAACATTGTCCCATGTAAACGTAGTGCAATCCCTGGAAGCCTCATGAAGAGGAATTCAGAAAAACATGGCGGTCAGATCAATGGAAGCAAAAACCGATGGCGCAAAACACCAAATGTTGTTAAAAACTGCCTCCACATCGGGCAGAGAGCCCGGCATCTGGGGGGAAAAGGCATTTATGTTATGGTAATCTATCGTAAATCTATAAGCACCACTGGGTTTAAGCACCCGCCAAATAGGGATATAAAAGGAAAACGATTGGGTACGTTCAATAATGCCTTCCTTCAGAAGTTTCTCAATATCGGCAGTCGCAGCATCATGCCTACCCTTCGGAGGGTATGGTTTCGTAAAGCTCGGGGGAATGTCCAGCAGGCCGACCGGGCAAATGGCAACTGTAGCCAAATTGCAATCAATACTTTTAAGTTTCTTTAGCGGCGCCGAAAAGGGCAGAAACAGCGTCCATGCCTAAAATATAGGTGGGCCCGGGCATAAAATATGCATCCACCCAGAGTTGTAGTCTATCGAAAACGGATATGAGCACTCGTTCACGAAAGGCAGAGGTTGTCAAACCATTTACTCCCTGTAACTGCAACCGATGGAAGACTAGAGTTGGCCGGAAAACGAAATAATGGTGACCTTGCTGCCCGTGTCCACCAGAAAGGTGAGGTGGGCTAGGGTGCCACGAACCAGGCAAGCGAGTTCAATATATGGACGGGCATCTAGTGACCGTCCCGGGGACACAGAACCTGCCTCCCTTGATGGAGCCCGTACTAGAGTCCCGGACGTCGGACGTCGCAGGCGAATGTCCGTGAACCGTCGAGGGGGTCCCTTGGGCGGGGGCCGGTTTCTGGGCAGAAAGCCGCCGCAGCAGTGTGACCCCTGGGGGGTTATGAACCTGGGCGCGGGTCCCGCGGCGGCCGTTTCCAGCTCGCGTGCTTGTTTAAAATAGTCTGCTTCAGGGTGCGCCATTAATAATAATGCGGCACACGGCAGGGAATAAAGGGCTAGCCAAAGGTGTAGGTAAGTTATATTTTATACAGAACACCAACTTCCTACAAAGTGTAATGACTTGGTCCATAGAGGTCCAAGAGCACTGGGTCTCAACAGAGGTGACGTCCAGTGTGGGAAACGCCTGGACGCAGGCCATAGATACCCATTCAAATAACGACTGCACCTGTCCTCGTCGCGACTCAACGACAGTGCTAAGGGAATCGAAAATTTGTGGGTTTTCAATAATACCCACTACGCTCGCCATTTCCTCCGAGGAGAGGCGAATGCTGTTGGCACCTTTATTCCACAATTTAAGGACATATTCAACATCCTTAGACTCCTTTTGCACAAAATCCTGCCTATGCTGCTGTATCTCGGTCCGCTAAGTCCGTGAATTTCAATTTGCCCTTCCACCCGCATGCCGGGCAAACCCGGGGTCTGTGTACCTGGCGCAGGGGATGATACATGTTTCACCGTGCTCACCGGTAAGCACTCCTTTAGTTCCTCTAATTCAATATCCTTAGGAAAGGGGTTATTATTACTTTGGGCCTGATCTAGTATCGTCTGAGCTAGGCGTTTGCCTTTAAGGCGGTCATTGTCGACATCTGAAATAACTTTACGTAGACTCGCAGGCACCTGCACCTCCGTGGGCCGCACCATCTCAGGAGTGGTGAGGGGATGCCGACCGAAGTGCTCTCGTCGGCTGAGGCTTTAATTCGGCCTTGGAGGAGGAGGACCTATGCGGCCAGGATGTCAATTTACTCCGAAAAGTAGATAGAGGTCATGGCTGGATTTTAGTGGCGGTTAGCGTAGCGCCTATTCCAGGGCCGCCTCCAAGTGGAGACGTGAGGGCGCGATTGTAGAGTGGTTTGCGCTCCCTCGGCGGTGTGAGCGCAGCCAGCCAGGAGCGCACAGGCGGCTCGGGTTCCGGGCACCAAGAACGAGCCGCGGGTCTGAAGACCGCGCGAGGAGCCGGAGCCACCGGGGCGAAGCCGTGCGGTAGAGCCGGACCTGGGGCAGCGTAGACCCGTCCGCTGGACCGAGTCCGCCCGTCCCCGACGGCCCGCACCGCTCCCGGTCTCAGGACCAGCAGCCCGCGCCTTCGCGGGTGTCCACCGTGTCAGGATAGGACCTGGGGAACCTGAACCGAGTCCGCCCGTCCCCGACGGCCCGCACCGCTCCCGGTCTCAGCACCGTAACAGCCCGACCTGGGGGAACCTGAACCGAGTCCGCCCGTCCCCGACGGCCACACCCGCTACCCGCTCTCAGCACCTTAACAGCCCGCGCCTTCGCGGGTGTCCACTGTGTCCGGGGGCGGATAGGACTTGAACGTGTGACAAAAACCAAAGGAAAGGGGAACGGCCACTACGACTGCCGACCACGCCAACTGTCCCGAGTGTTGACCGAGGCGGCGCATCAAGCCTCGTCAAGGTTTATTAATCACACACAAGGGCACAGCACACCTCCCTTCTCTACCTTACCCCACCGCCTCTCCGGACCCACGGGGAAACTCACAGGCGACGTATCTTGCCAGAAGTGCTGAACGGTCCAGCCCTGGGTCCACTTCCCGCCGCGAACGGGTCCCCAGCTGTCGTCGCAGGGCACGGAGCGATCCTGCGATCCTTGGGTTCGTGCAGACGGGGAGCTCGCGTGCGGAGGAGCGTCTGGCAGTTTCTGGATGCGAGCTCCTAGTGCCACAGTCAGTTGTGGGTTTTTAACCAGTTCGTGGTAGTCGTGGCTTATTCTCTGGTTCTTGCTGACTGGTTACACCCCTGGGTGTATCTTGACACACCCGGCGTTGTCCGGTGAAGCCGGAACCGGTTAAGCTCACAGCCCATCACTAGGGGGAATTCGAGTTCCATTATCCCTTGGGTACGAGTCTCTCTAGTGTATGTTCACAACATAATATAAGAGTTCAACATTTTATCTATACAGTAACAACCTTCTGTTTTATTCTAATCATAATTTAAAAAATTATAAGCAAATATAAAATTGTTAATCGCTTGGGAGTACACTATTTATCTTATTTTTGGCTTATTCTCTAAATGCCTTTTCTATATTCTTGCATGGCCTTCATAAGCAGTTAGTATGTATTTAACATAAATTTAGTATTTAATTATATTTTCATCTCATGATCCAAAACACTTCCTTATTTTATTTTAACTTCTGGTCAGAAAGCGTCTAACAATGGAGTCTGTTTTTAGAAAAGTCCTCTTTAATAATAGATGCAATGCTGCAGTGTGGAGCTTAGAGCTCCCATGATAACTGAATTGGGTCATGAGACCTAACAGCATTGCTGTTTGAGATAGCCCCAAACAGCCATCTATCAAAAAGTTCAGTAGGATAGTTCTATAACCCAGTGTAAGCAAAAGCAGTGGAAACATGTTGTGTCTCATTTAATAGACGGTCTTAATGATGGAAGCACATTTGCTGCTTGTCAGGCCAGGTCAGGGGCACTCTGAGGCTCCTTCTCATTCACCACTCCAGTTCTTTATGTCTGCCCCCCAAACTAAGCAAATTAGATGCTTTCCTTTCTATTGATGAGCTGGGTAGAAACGACAGCCTCTTGCTCATGATTTCAGCTTGCACACAGTAGAAAATTAAGCCACTTTCCAGACATTTCAAGTTATCTTCCAACAAAACCCCAGAGTAATTTTCAACTGCCTCAATTATCTGGGAATTTCAAGTGAACATGGACTATTTAGGCCTGCGTTGTTTTCAAGCTGTGCTTTAGTGTGTACATCTATTTACGTAGGAGGGACAAGTTGCATTGCTGCAAAGGTCTGAAACGATTACTTCAGAAAAACAGCCTAACCTGAAAGAAAAGGCTGGTTTTTCCTGGTCATTTGTTTTGAAAGATTCCAGAAAACATCCCTGAATAATTAACTACAGCTTAATTCCAGAGCTCTGCTTGCCACGGCTTTACCTGTGACATTCATCATTCCTGCAGTGCCTGAGCCATTCATCCCCCTGGAACAGGGAGGGCCCAAGAGGGAGCTGCATGAATCTGCTGGGTCCCTTCGAATCTGTCATCTGGGGCTGCCAGTATCCAAGACAGCAAGAGAAAGGCTGTGGAGAGCAGGCGCTCTTTGCATCTTTTTTTTTCAGTGTGAACCAACCCCCAGCTATTAGGTTGCAATTTTTATTATATTTTATTTGATCCATAAATAATTTTAGGAAGAATTTATATGAAGCACGTAATTTGAGAGGTCAACCATTTGGCTTGTGAGTTTGACTTCTCTCTTCTTCATTCTACCTCTCAAATTGAGTTCTGATTCCAACTTTGCCTGCTAGAGGAGGTGACTTGGACATTTTGTATTTTGAAGGGTGTTTACAATCCTAACAGCTGTCATTGTGCCTTGAGAGCCAGGTCATGGCAAAAAGAGTGAAAAACCCTCTCAGCATCTGAGCAGCAGCATCAAGAAACAGTGCAGGGTGGGTTCAGGCCTCAAGATGTGGCCAGTCGATGTATCTGGGGTAAATGTTTTATTTTGTTATGTTTAAATGTTTTAATATTTGGTGGCATTTAGGATAGCAGTTGTCAGATGTTTTGATCTGAGAGCTACTTTACACTTTTAAAAATTATTGAGGTTCTCCAAAGAGTTTTTGCCTCGATGTCTTTTGTCTATCAATAATTGCCATTTTAGAAATTAAAACTGAGAAATTGGGGAAAAAACCCATGAATTTATTTAAAGTTTCAAAATTATAAGACAGTTGCATGTTAATGAAAATAACATGTTTAGTAAAAACATCTTTTCTAAAATAAAAAAGACAATTTAGTGTGAAAAGCTGCATTGTTTTATATTTTTTGACATCTCTTAGTATTTAATTTAGTTCAAGACAGCTCAATTATTATATCTACTTCTGAATTTGCTCTGTTGTGGTATGTTATTTTGGTCAAAGTACGTACAAATATGTAGTTTGAAAAGCTATTTTCATAGCTTTAAGGGTAACCGTGGGTAATCTTTTTGGATGTCATGCCACAATTAGGCAAATGAAAGTTTCTTAAAGTTTAGTAGCAACGTGGAATCTGAAGCCATATAGATTGACTTTTTGTGCAGCTACATTAAAACTACGCTGAAACCCTTGTCTGTCTTGCAGTGCGACTGGATCTTTTAACTGTGCTGGTTGATAACACCATGCTTTGGTTATTTGAGGACTGTCAGGTTACTGAGTTATGCATGTTTTCCAAATGTTGGTACATTTTATTGTATAATAGGCCGACGTTACATTTATGAATCTCACTACAAAACCCATCAGAAAAGCCTTTCAGTATTGGGAGCTGCCAACTGCAGTGTTGGATCTGAGTTTCCAAAATTCAAATTTTTGTTGAATGCTCAAGTTCAGTTGTTGGCAATGGATCTTATCAGTTATTTTCATTAAAGTAACAGGCTACTTCGTTCATTTTTGAGAAAACATCTGCCAAATACTCAAGTCTGTCTGAATAACCACACTCGGTATCACCGGTTGATCTTTCAAGTAAAACTGATGTTCCATGAAAAGGGTGGCCAGTTCAGACCACGGCTCAAGCAGCGGCCCTGGCTTCTCTCCACACTGATGTGTGCTTTGTAGCGTAGCAGAATGCTTCTTCACACGTGCTTCCCATTTCTTCACACAGAATAGTAAAAATAAATGTCCTTGTTTCAGATTTAATAAAATTAATATTTCGACCACCGTATGAAGAAGATCAAGGGAAGCCTTCATTCATTGTCATCCTCATAATCATTTTTTTCGCAGGTCCCCTGTAAGAGCACGGAATGCCACTTCCTTGATTTATGTGTAAGCTCCAGCATTTTCTCCCACTGTTGCTTTTTGCACCATCAGTGCAAATGTCAACGCTCCAGAAAAAGTCATTAATGTTGTAGTGTGGTTACGAAAGGGACTCTGACCTCAAAGACCTTCCAAAAGTTTCTCAGGGGTATAAAGCCTCAACTGATTTCATTGTTGGTCTACATTTTTTGGCATATTATGGAAGCAGACTAAGCGAAACAAATTTGGGGATAGAAAATTTTAATGGTTTGACAGATTGCAAACTTAACACAAGTTTTAATGCTAAAAGAAAATAGTCTCTGCACCTTAACTTGATTGAGATAATAAGAAAAGAAAAGAAAATAGTGATATATTTCCCACTTGCAAAAAAGAATCTCCAGAGGCAAAAAGTACATGGTTCTCAAATTTATATTAGAAAATGAGAATGAAAAATTAAACGTAAACTTTCTACTATTTATTCATTCAACAAATATTTTTAATTGTGTACTATTTGCAAGGTACAGAGAAGTGATAAAATATAGAAATTATAAATATATTGCAATATACTTTCATAATTTTTTATTAGTTAAAAAGTATTATTTGTGCATATGTTCCAGTTAATTCCATTTGCTTATTTAAGTGAACATCTACTTTCCATTTTGAGTATCAGATCAGTTCTGTAACAACAGCCAATGTTGCTACAGAGTTAAACTGAAATGTTATGTGAAATCCAGGGTTCTTCTATACAAAATTCTCCATACATCCCTCTTTTTCTTTTTTATTGGCTCCCATTTTTTTCAAAATGTTTATTTTAAAAAATTATCTACCAATAAATTTCCTTCAACCTGATAGAAGAATTTGCTTGTTTTATTATTTATTTTTAATAAAACAACCTATTATTCTTATTAAAACACATCTCTTGGAATGACTATGAAATAATAATTACCTATCACTCCTACCTTCTTTTTCATTTTTATTTTTCAGGTTTAAAAACTTTGAATTCCTATACATGTATTGTAAGGTTATTCTTAGATTTCATTCATATCACAGTTTAAAATAATACTGGCAGCCCTGCTCTCATATTCTGAGAAGGATGGTGTATCAGTCAAGAGCTCAGACTGTGGAGTGAAGAGGCCTTAGGTTCCAGTTCCATATCTACTGATTTTGGTAAAATTAATCTCAAAGCCCTTGGTTTCTTCAACTGTAGATATGGTCTAATATTAGTACCTGCTAGCATGAGGTTTAATTGAGATAATACATGAGTAGGATATAATATCAGTAGTGACTGGCACATAGCTAACAGTTAATGTATATTTGTTATTATTATTATTATTATTATTATTATTTTATTATTTGTGGTACTGGGGATTGAACTCAGGGACATTCTACTTCTGAGCTATAGCCCCAGCCCTATTTTTTATTTTTTAATTTTGAAACAGGGTCTCACTAAGTTGCTGAGTGTCTCACTAAATTGCTGAGGCTTTCTCAAATCTGTGATCCTCCTGTCTCAGTCTCCCAAGTACTAGGATTACAGGCCTGTGCCATCATGCCCGGCTTGTTATTATTGCTTATGAGTTTCAGTGACCTGAACATTTGTGTTGAACAAGATATAAGGGTTCTAATAATAACTGTTAATTCTTTTCTGAATGGCTGACTTTTGTGATAATGAAATTTCTGGAAACTAATTGGCTGCTATGTGAAAAGAAAATCTGTTAGTATGAGGAAGGTCACTAATTTACATATGCCATACATGGATGTAAAAAGAAAATGCACTTTGTTTCAGTCTCTTTTAAGTTCCTAATCTGTGAGTAGGAGTGTGGAACAATTTATTCTAATTCAGTAATTTTAGTCTCATCCAATAGTAAGGCAATGTGTTAGTCAGCTTTCTGTAGCTGTGACAAAATACCTGAGCCAATCAACTTGTAAGGAGAGGAAGTATACTGCGGCTCAGAGTGTATTTTGGTTTATCAAACCTCTTTCTGTTTCAGAGACTTGAGTTCATGGTTGCTTGGCCCTGCTGCTCTGGGCCTGTGGTGAGGCAGAACATCATGGCAGGAGCCTGAGAGGTGGGAAAGTTTCCTCACCTCATGGCAGCTGGGTGGCAAAAGAGAAACAGGCAGGGGTCAGGATTCCAAATCCCCTTCAAGGGCACACCTCCAATCACCTGGCTTCCTTCCACTAGGCCCCGCCTCCTAAAGTTCCCACCATCGCCCTATGTCGCCACAGGCGGCCACCAAGCCGCTAGAGAAACAGGCAGGGGTCAGGATTCCCAGATCCCCTTCAAGGCACACCTCCAATCCCCTGACTTTCTTCCACGAGGCCCCGCCTCCTAAAGTTCCCACCATCTCCCTATGTCACCACAGGCTGGGGTCAGGATTCCCAGATCCCCTTCAAGGGCACACCTCCAATCACCTGACTTCCTTCCACTAGGCCCCGCCTCCTAAAGTTCCCACCATCGCCCTATGTCGCCACAGGCGGCCACCAAGCCGCTAGCCTATGGGCCTTCAGGGCACATTCAGGATCCAAACCATGACAGGCAACCCAGTGTTCCTTGGTCTGAATTCCAGTATTCTGTTTTTCTTTTCTCAAACCTGCTCCTCTCCAACACAGTGTCTGGGTGAATTGGAGAGGGGGAGTCTATGGTGAAAGGAAAGAGACTCGGATTAGAAGAAACAAACACAAACTCCATTTCCCTTGTCCTTTCACCTCAGGCTTCTTAGTCCAGGTGTGTGTGGGGTTTTCTTTCTTAGACCAGCTGCCGGAGTGGACGCCAGCGCCGTGTCCTCTAATTCAGCTCATTTCTGTCACTATCTACTGGGGATACATAGTATCAGATCCTGCAGAGTGAGCGCTCAGTTCTCAAGACTGTCCCCTCCCAAACCCACTTGAGATGCAAGCTCCAGGTTTCTTTAACCTTGCTTCTGATCCACTGGCTAAATCAGGTTTTCCACAACCCTCTCCTCGGGTTTAACTAATTTGCTAGAGCGATTCACAGAACATACTTACATCTATCAGCTCAGTAAAAAAGACACTGGAAAGGTGACAGAGAAGCCCAGGGCGAGGTATGGGGGATGGTGTGCCGAGCCCCCATGCCCTCTCTGTGTGCACATTCTCCCCACACCTCCACGTGTTCAGCAAGGAGGAAGCTCTCTAAACTCTGTCTTTTTGGGGTTTTATGGAGGCTTCATTACACAGGCAAGATTGATTAAATCATTGGCCACTGGCGATCGGCTTAACATTCAGCTCCTCTCCCCTCCCCAGAGGTTGGGAGCTGGGCTGAAAGTCCTAACCCTCTAGTCTTGTCTTGGTCTTTCTGAGGATCAGCCCCATCCAGAAGCTACCTAAAGGCCGCCAGTCATCAGTCGACTCATTAGCAAACAAAATGATATTACAACTTTGCAGACTCCAAGAATTTTAGGAGTTGTGTGCCAGGAAATACACACATACCAAATACATATTTTACAATATCATAGACTCAGATTTACTTTTGAGATTGGGTCCCTGGTCTCCATGGAAATGCTTCTTTTTTACTTATGACTGTCATGTCCTGCTAGCCTTAGAGGCTGAGGTTATTCTTTATTCTCTCTCAATTCAGGGCCAGGCCTTCAGATGTCTGTGATATCCACTCAGTCCCTGGGACATTTTGTCCTCACCTCACTGATTTTCCAGTGATCCAAGTTATACTACGAGCTGGCTTCTGTGTGTCTCTGTGGGGTCAGGTGGGAATGTCCATCTTTGGAGAACTCAACTGAGACCCTCCTTCTGCCTAACACTGTGCTATAACTTTTACTGTGTGTGCACTACCCCTTCCCTCATAAGGAGTAGAACGGGACAATTTCCCTCTGTTTTATAAGCATTCACCTAGATCTAATATACTGTCCAGAGCTCGGCCTCTAAGATTGCAGAGCAGGACATGTTGCCAGAGTCCTACACCCAAGGTCCGGCCATGCGCTCCAAAATCTAAACAGGAAAGACAATGGCAAGAAGCCCAAAGGGAACTTCAATCAGTGTAGCTACTCTGGGAGGACAAGGGGCCCATGTCCCTTGCCCTGTCTTCGAGGGGCTGACAGTGATTGTGAGCTTTTACAGAAAGGGGAATGAGGGTGAGGGATGAGGGTTTGGATCAAGTGAGGTCTGCTCCATCATTATTTCAGGGTTGGTCAGGAGCTGACAATGATTGTGAGCTTTTGCAGAAAGGGGAATGAGGGCGAGGGATGGGGTTTGGATCAGGTGAGGTCTGCTCCATCATTATTTCAGGGTTGATCAGGCTGGGCCTTCTTATAGGGATGGGAAAGTCACTGTAGCCTGGGGGGTAGCTCCATCTCACCACAAGATGTTTATCCATAAGAATCTGAGGTGACTCAGAGCAAAGACGACAATGCAAAATGGAGACAAAAATGACAAGTCTTTTTTTTTGGTGGTACTGGGTATTGAATGTAAGGGCCTTCTATCACTGAGCTACAACCTCAGCCTTTAAATATATATATATATATTTTTTTTTTTTTTTTTGAAACAGGGTCTCCCTAAGTTCCCTTAAGCACTGGCCTTGAACTTGTGGTCCTCCTGTCTCAGCCTCCCAACTCCTGGGATTACAGGCATATGCCACTTGATGCCAAGGCTTTAATCCTGCTTTTAGCCACCCAGCGGCCATTCACAAGCAAAAGTGAAGAGTCTAATTTCTTGTTACAGACACACACGTGTCATCTACTTTTGCTTCCTTCTCTTCTCCCAGGCTGGAAGGGCGGATTTCCACCTCTCTTAAATCATACTGTGGGTTCTGTGGTCTCTGCACCAGCCCTGTCTCTCCATGTGCTTAAAGTGGGGCTTTGTGATTTAGACGGCTCTCTCTCCTGATAGCCCTGCTGTGCAGAAGAGGTCATGAAAGTCAGCTCTGAGAATCAAAAAGGATCAACAGATTTTTTTTTTTTTTTGCCTGAGCTTCTCCTTCTTTAGGGCAATAACCCTCAAGGCTCAAACTGGTAAAGAAAAGCTACAAGAATTTAAAAGGAGGAAACATTTAAAAAAGAGAACATTGCTTTAATATTCACGAAATAGTATTCTTTATTACATTAATTTACCAATGTTTATCTAACTATAAAACTTGTGCTTTTTCTAATGCACAGTGTTTTCTACTGGGCAAGATCATGGGGTTTTTTTAGTGTTTGATAAAAGAAAACAGAATTGAGAGGATATAAAGATATTTGAAGTAGTCGGGATCCACAAATAGTGAGGAACGAGAGACAGACATATTTAAGATTCTCTGAGAACACTCAAGCCAAGTATTATGACTGCAGAAAATCCAAGTTTTCCTGAGTATTTTATGACATTAGCTTTAAGACTCAGGGGTCCCCATTTTGACAGTTGATTAAAAAATGACTACTTGGAATTCAGCACATATAAGTCTCATCCAACGATATGTCCAGAGTATTTAGGATGTAATCTAAAATATTACTGCTAAGTATGATTTCTTTAACATTTTAACACCTTTCCTGAGGTCATCTACAGTGGATTAGGCCTCTGGAAACACACTGTCTGGTTTGAGTCCTGGACCACACGCACCGGGCAGGTGGGTCTTCGATGTTTACGTACCTTTGCTAAGCCTCAGTTTTCTCATCTATAAAATAAGGATTATAATAATCAACAATTGTTGAGGATTTTTGTGTGCCAGGCACTGTCTAAGCACTCGCATATTAACTTATTTAATTGATAAATAGCCTCAGGATGTATTGTTGTCATTTCTATTTGCAGATGGCAAAATTGTGTCTCTAGAGAGACTAAGTTGCTTGTTCATATAGTTAGATGTGATTAGAACCCAGGCAACCTGGCCCTAGATTTGAATGATAACAGTGAACACTTGTTTTTCCATAGTCTACACCAGGCCCTGACCTAAGCAGTCCGCACCCTCTGAGGCAGGAACTTTCTCGATGCCATTGTCCAGATTAGAAAACAGAATGTAGGGAAGTTAAATATCTTGCCCAGTGGACACAGCTAGGAAGTGCTGAGCCAGATCCACTTAGTCTGGCTCAAAGTTTGTGCTCTTCATTTCCATGCTATGCCATCTCAAAGGGTTTCTATGAAGCAACGATTGAGAGAATCATGTGAAGTACTTAGCACAGCACCTGACACCAAGGAAATGCTAAATACAAATGAATGAATTATTAACCAGCAAGTTCTATCAATTGGCAAAGGAGAGATGCTTTAAGTGTGGGATGTTCTGTACAGATAAGCATTTTGTTATATGTGCTGTTCTGACTCCATCCTTGGTTTTATATATGTTCACCCACTCACCCATTCTTGCTTTGCACGGTGCTGTAGGTGTGCCAACACCTTGTCAAGTGTTCTGGTAGATATCTCTTTGAAAGAAGAGCTCATGGATTTGTTGAACTGAAGTTAAAGAAACACTAAAAAACTTTAAAAATTCTATATAAGCAATTCAGTTTTTCTAACTAGCTAACTTCAGTTATTTTATTTTTTTAATTTATTAACTTATTTGTGGTTCTGGGGATTGAAACCAAGGACATTCTACCCCTGAGCTAGATCCCCAGCCTGATTTTATTTTTTATTTAAAACAAGATCTCAGTAAGTTGCTGAGGCTGGCCTCAAAATAATATAGAATTGGAGCCGGGCATGGTGGCGCACGCTTGTAATCCCAGTACTTTGGGAGGCGGAGACCGGAGGATCTGGGTTCGTGGCCAGCCTCAGTTCTCTCTCTCTCTCTCCCTGTTTCTCTCTCTCTCTCTCTCCTCTTAGTGAGGCCCTCCGCAACTTTGTGAGACCTGGTTTCAAAATAAAGTATAAAAAATAGGGCCGGAGGCATAGCATGGAGATAGAATTCCCCTGCGTTCAATCCCCGGTACCGCAAAAAAAAAAAAAAAAAAAAAAAATATATATATATATATATATAATTGGAGCTTTCACTTTTCAAAACATCAGGTAGCTTGCATTCCATCAAGTTATAATTTACTGTGTATTTTCTCATTATACTGATTACAGAAATAAGGGTTTCCTTAATAATATTTCGCAGAGACATTTACAAAAGGTAACTGATATCATATCTCTACTGAGACTTTCTTGTTTCTGAGTTTTGAGGGCAGTGAGACGACATGATACGGAATGACCAGGAGGATTAATTTACATTATTTTTAGAAACAACCTCCCACGTGTTGCACCCAAGTTCTAGACAACACTTTTAGCTTTTGCAAAAACAGCTTTATTTTCTTTACCAAATACTCACAAACTCTGCCCAGGTTTTGTTTGTTTTATCACCATTTCATTCTGAACAATGTTGCTATGATTCTATTTTTCTCAATTATGATAGTAGCATGATCTGCCCTCATATGTTAATTAAATTGTTCATTTTTTTATTCTCAAGAATATAAATCAATAAAGTCTGCAAAGTGCCAAGAGGAGACTTGAGGTAGGTAAGTATCACAATATAAATATCACGATATATTTAACTGGAGCATGGATTGAAATATATGAAGGAAGTCACTTGAAAATTGATAACTGTTATAGTAATTTACTCTGACATGCATCTGTTAGTCATAGGAGTGCATCACAAAATTCTCGTGGAAGCACTTGCATTTCCTGTCCTTGTTTTGAAAGTTACTTTGAAATTTGAGAGTGGGAAGCATTGCAGCTGCTGGCCAAAGAGCTGCCAAAGAGGACATATGTTTAAAGCAGAGCTGGTGATAGATTCTTATGGAAAAGAATACACAGATCCTGTTGACCTCATAAATAACTAATGACAAACAATGGAGATTGCTGAATGACTTTGAGACCCAGGGAATTGGAGAATCAGAGAATCTTTATAACAGAAGAGGATCTTCCTTTGCATCTATTAGGAAAATTATTGAGATATCAGATGCCTTCCAGGTAGGTGATATAAACTGGTGACATTCCAGGTGACTGGAATGCGTATATCCATGCACAGTGGCAGCCTCTACTCAGTGCCAGCATGTTGTTACTAAAGGGAATGCAGGCTGTGTTGTGCACCATCAGATTTCTCAAGAAAAGATAGAAATATGGATTTTCATATGAAAATTTCTGGGCCATTGGGTACAACTGTGCACACTGTGAAAGTCCAGCCTGCAGAGCAGTGCACAGTATGGCTATTTGTGAGCCAAAGCAAAGACTGCACAAGGCTTAAATCTAACCCATTGGTAGGCAGCCTATTACCCCTTGGTTTAGACTATTAGAAAGGTTTCATTATTATTCTTGAACTGAAATATGATTTTTAGTAGCTTTGATTCCTTGGATGTAAGGGTCATGTTGAACACATGTAATCTTTACACATGCACACAACAGTGTTTCACATATTTGAGGTCAGTTACCATATTTCTTTACCTAAACTTAGGGTCTAGGGAGCCAATCAAAAAATAGTCTGTTATGAATGAATGGGAATGAAAGTCAGGTGGTCGCTAGTCCATGCATCCTCCTCATCTGACGCTAGCAGTTACTTTCGTTCATTCTAGAATTTCATCATAAATCAAAGTCAAGATGACCGGCCTATTGTTGGAGAATCTGTCAACCTCTGGCTTACCCTGTGCAGAGCTCGAACAGCCTGCCACCTGTGGGCTCCTTCCTGCCAAGTCCTTGAACCTGTGAGAGCAGGGCTGGCAGGGCATTTGGTGAGTGGATCCTAAAATAGCCTGTGTGTCCACACCTGGCATTCAGGACACTGGGAGCAAATTTAGTCCTGACTTTACAAGCTTTAGAACCCTCTCTGGCTCATTTCTTCTATGTGTGGGGCCGGTGCCTATGTGACTGAAAAGGCTGTGCTTCAAAGCAAGTAGAAAAGACTACTAAGATAGTGCTGTGTATAGTTCCAAGCGCTTTACATCTATTAAGTCATTTAATCCTCATAATGACCTAGGTATTAGTCTTGTTTTTTGCAGGCAAGGGAACTGAGGACAAGAAACTTAATCAAGGCCATACAGTTAATCAGTGATAAATCAGGGAATTGAACCCAGGCATTTGGCTCAAGATTTGTCCATCTTCCTTTCTAAAGCTTAGTCAAGTCACCTGAGCCTTCACTACCACTGTAGATTCCCTCTCAGACTGGAAATGGACTGTGAAAGATACCTACTTTATAGAGACCCTGAACCACTCTGCCCTGCGTTTGGTTCTGGGCCAGCTGGACCTCACCATTTGCTTCACACTGTGTCAATACCCCAAAGACAGTGGAAAACACCTGTGGATGTTCATGCAGTGGCCAAGGAAGTCATACGGCTTGCCGCTCACCAGCCTCGCTCTGCTCCTGACTTCATCCGGTGCTGAGCTCTAGTCGCTGCATCCCCGGTCTACCTTCGCTTTAGAACTCGGTGGTGTACTTGATCCTCTTTATATTTAACCTTGGCTTCACCTGGCTAGATTTGATTTTCTGGCATTTAATGGTTCATACTGGCCTGGCTCTGTGGATCCCCAAACCAACAGGGTTTTACATTTGGATTCCACAACCTAATGGCTTCAGACTTTGAACAAATAATTACTTTGAGGCTTGCTCCTTAGCAAAATGGAGAAGTTACACCTTGCTTATTGGGCCATGAGAATTACCAAGCATCATATACAAAATGTCAAGTACAGTGCCTTGTACAAATAAATGTTTAAACAATACTTCTTATTATGAAGTGGGCTTCCTAGATCTTAACCCGGAGGAGAGAGTACTGAAGAGCAGGGCTGTGTCGAATTCACATGCATGTGGCAAATGGTTTTCCACGTGGACATTGGCGATGGTGCCAGCAGCGGCATTGGTATACTTGACAGGAAGTCACTGGGTTAGAAAGTATGAAAGTTTCAGGGTGGCTAGAGCATCCTCCTGTGCTCCATCGCGCTGCAGGTTGCCGAGGAGCCCAAGTAGAAGAAATATGGAATTTAGAACCTGAGAATTTTGAAAAATTAAAGCCGGCGCATGCTTGTAATCCCAGTACTTGGGAGGCAGAGACCGGAGTATCCGGGTTCGTGGCCAGCCTCAGCTACTTAGTGAGACCTCCACAACTTCGTGAGACCCAGTTTCAAAATAAAGGATAAAAAATAGGGCCGGGGGTGTAGCTCGAAGGTAGAACGCCCCTGGGTTCAATCCCTGGTACCGCAAAAAAAAAAATTAAAGCCAGTTCATGGGTTAGTTTTTCTTTTCAAGTGGCAGCCAGGAGAAGAACCAGCAGGCTCTGTGGTTTAGGACTCCAGACTTGACACCATATTTTTTGCTAAGTGGGTAATTAATAATGCTTGTGCTACTCAAGCCACTGTGAGCGTGTTATTGAACTGTACTCATCAAGATGTCCATTTAGGAGAGACATTATCAGAATTTAAAGAATTTTCACAAAGCTTTGATGCGGCTATGAAGGGTTTGGCACTGAGCAATTCGAATGTGATTCGACAAGTACACAACAGTTTTGCCAGACAGCAGATGTTTGAATTCGATGCAAAGTCAGCAGCCAAAGAAGAAGATGCTTTTCATTTTGTCAGTTATGTTCCTGTTAATGGAAGACTGTATGAGTTGGATGGATTAAGAGAAGGACCAATTGATTTAGGTGCGTGCAATCAAGATGACTGGCCAGTCATAGAGAAAAAGATACAAAAGTACAGTGAAGCTGAAATTCGATTTAACTTAATGGCCATTGTATCTGACAGAAAAATGATTTATGAACAGAAGATAGCAGAATTACAAAGACAACTTGCAGAGGAGGAACCGATGGATACAGATCAGGGTAATACTATGCTAAGTGCTATTCAATCAGAAGTTGCCAAAAATCAGATGCTTATTGAAGAAGTACAGAAATTAAAAAGATATAAGATTGAGAATATCAGAAGGAAGCATAATTATCTACCCTGCATTATGGAATTGTTAAAGACTTTAGCAGAACATCAGCAGTTAATACCACTTGTAGAAAAGGCAAAAGAAAAAAAGAAAGCTCAGGAAACCAAATGAAGAGGATGCTTTGGGATGTGTACACATTTCTGCTTCTACACTTATTTTCCTGGAAACCATTAAGTGTAAGGAACTTTGAGCAACATCCTAACGGACTCAGTGCACGTTTGGCAATAGTAACGTCTGTCTTGTCTTTAATGCGTGGATTCATAAACTCTCTCCCTACCTGCATCATGTGCATGTAGTGCATAGTAAATAAAAGTGATGCTTGCCCAAATTCCATTATCTGACATTGGATCTGAGAATTCTTGTTGGTACTCTGGAAATATAACTACAGTAATGAATCTAAAAATGCACAAATGATATTCTGTACCTGTCATTTTTCTAATCTTTTGTTTTTTTACCATAAGTACTTCCAATTTATAAATGTCAGATCTTAAAAAAAGAAAGTATGAATGTTTCAAATCTCTTTATCCTTATTTAAAGATCCCCTTAGAAAGGCTATTTTAACCTATATTCCACTGGCAATGAGCATACCCACTGTAAACCCATTACTTCTAAAACCTGTGTTTCTAGAACATATATCACCTCAAAAGCTATTGCTAAATATGGGAAAGATGCCAATACGGATTGAGCATTCCTGATTTGAAAATATGAAATCTGAAGTGCTCCAAAAGCTGAAATTTTTGGAGTACCATCATGATGCCACAAGCAACACATGGTTTATGCACAAAATTGTGAAAAATATTGTATACATCTAGCTTTAGGCTAGATGTATAAGGTGAATATGAAACACATATGAATTTCAAGTTTAGATTTGGGTATCTCTCCATGATATCTCATGTCTATGCAAACATTACCAAAAAAAAAAAAGTGAAATACAAAACACTTCTTGTCCCAGGCATTTTAGAGAAAAGATTTTGGTCTATTTATAAGCCATTTCACCATAGTTGCCAACAAGTAACAAAACTGAGTGCAAATTACATCAACACAGTGTGGGCAGAAAGCCTCAGAGGACTAAGATGCTGTGTATGGTGCCCATTCACCTCCTAGAATTCCTCTAGCATCTGTTTGGTCTTACTCTGTTTTGGAAGTGTATTTTGCTTGGTTCTCCCCTATGCTTTTGCAGTTTTTTTCCTTGTCTCCATGCCTGGACAAATCCAACCTTTCCAGCCAGGCATGGTGGAGCACGCTTGTAATCCCAGTACTTGGGAGGCTGAGACAGGAGGATCGTTGGTTTGCGGCTAGCCTCAGCTACTTAGTGCGACCCTCCACAACTTAGTGAGACCCTATTGCTCGGAGGTAGAAGACCCCTGGGTTCAATCCCCAGTACCGAAAAAAAAATCCAACCTTTCCTAAATACCATTTCATTAAGTTAGCTTTCACTTCTTTTTAAATGGTAAAATCCTACATTAACTGTATCACTACTGTTGTGGCTTTTCATTTGTTTGTTTAATTAGGATTGTTGTTTTTGTTAGTGCTCTGGTTACGACATTACACAAGTTTCAAGTGACTGATCCTAATCTTATTTTTCCCATGAACATTGTTATTTTTATTATTATATAATTTGCATTTAAAAAATGAAACTATATACTATGTTTCCAGCTCTGTAAAAAGATGAACCTGATATCTTTGAATGACATAACAGTTGAACATCGTATAGTGCATCTTACGAAAGCCCATAAATTACAGAACTACTGGTTTAAAGTTAGTGATGATGAAAAAACAACCAACTCCGCTTTATTTGCAACAAGGAAATAAAGACTTCTCTTAAAAGTAAAAAAACAAAATAAAGTTAGTGATGATGAAACTAATATGCGCTCATAGTTTTGACTTCATTTTTATTCCTTGACAATCAGGTGCTCCATCCATTTTCTCTTTCAGCGTTGAAGGCTTCATTCAGTTCTTGTTTCTCTCTGCCTTCTCCTTTTCTTCTCATTCCATGTTTTCTGTTTAATCAAGACAACTAAGGTATTATACCTCCTCTGGATCTCCATATTTTTGTGTGGCACTGGGGATTGAACACAGGGGCATACTACCTCTGAGCTACACCCCCAGTCCGATTTTATTTTTATTTGGAAACAGGGTCTCGCTAGGTTGATGAGAGTCTCACTATTTGCTGAGGCTGTCTTCAAACCTGCGATCCTCCTGTCTCAGCCTCCCAAGTACTGGGATTACAAGTGTGGGCCACCATGCCGGGGTCTCCATTGTAATACCATTATTTTCTGAATACAGTTTAGCAGAAAGGGAGGTTTTTTTAGGATGTTGTATTCAGATAAAGAGAAGCATTCCTTTACTTGCCCGGTCATATCAAATCCAGTAGAGACTTTATGTGACCCAGGTGAGTCTTACCTTCTGCAAATTAGGGCAACTTGGTCTTATTGTGGCTTAGAATAGTCATGATTTCTTTTTTACATGTATTTTTATACTAATACGATATTACCATCAAATCCTCCCCTTCTAAATAAGTATTTAATTATCTACAACTATACCACTTTTATGGTTTAAATTGCCCTGATTTGTACAATGACACCTCCCTCTCTCTGGTTCGAGTTGCGACGGTCCTTTCTAAGGCAGATCTTCTCACACTTCATTTCATTCACTCACAATGACAATGAACCCAACCAGCTTGTGTAAAGGCCTGTTCATATTTCTATATTATAATAAATTATTAAATATGATATAATAAGCCGGGCGTGGTGGTGCACGCTTGTAATCCCAGTACTTGGGAGGTTGCAATCAGGGGATCCGGGTTTGCAGCCAGCCTCAGTACTTAGTGAGACCCTGTTTCAAAATAAAGAATAAAAATAGGGCTGGGGCTGTAGCTCGGAGGTAGAATGCCCCTGGGTTCAATCCCTGGTACCTCAAGAAAAAAAATGATATAATAACAAAAGCCATTTGTTTAAATGATATAAATAGAGTAAGTGAGTAAACTGCCTTGCAAATTCTAATTGCCTCTTATGGAGCTAGGGTTTAGATAAAAAGTAGAAAAAATAAAAATGATGGAGCCGGGCATGGTGGCGCACGCTTGTAATCCCAGCACTTTGGGAGGTGGAGACCGGAGGATCCGGGTTCGCGGCCAGCCTCAGCTCATTCTCTCTCTCTCTCTCCCTGCCTCTCTCTCTCTCTCTACTTAGTGAGGCCCTCCGCAACTTCGTGAGACCCGGTTTCAAAATAAAGTATAAAAAATAGGGCCGGGGGCGTAGCGTGGAGGTAGAAAGCCCCTGCGTTTAACCCCCGGTATCAAAAAAAAAAAAATGATGGAGAAAGGGTGCCTATCAACAGAAGGTTTAAATGCAATTAAACAGAAAGGCATCTTACATTTAGAGGTAGTTTCTGCTTATCAGTTTTTGCTTTCTTGGACTACTCCTCAATTTTTTAAGTAGGGAGCTTAATTTTTCCCAGTTGAAATAAAGTATAGAAAAGATGCATTATAACACTATCATAAAAGACTGGTTGCAAACTGCGTACTTCTTTCTCCAGAGTAATGGAGATAAGCTAGCTCAAAATGACAATACTAGAATTCCAGGAAGACTTGTCTTTATAACAACCTTGTTCATTGCTCTTCTAGTTATGTCTCTGAGACTGGGAACCCCATAGTTTAGATCAACATTGAACTGGATTCACTGTTATTTCTCTGCTTATGAAAGACAAACACAAACAGATGAGCAACAAGAAACATAGACACAAGTATTCTAACACAACATTATCTTTGAGCAATAAGAAATCATTTTAAAATGAACAACAATCCATTCTCACCATGATTTAGATGTTTAGAGAAGGAAGGATTTGAATGCATAATGGTTTAGGTTGATCATCATGAAGAACTAAAGCAGCCGGGCGTGGTGGCGCACGCTTGTAATCCCAGTACTTTGGGAGGCGGAGATCGGAGGATCCGGGTTCGCGGCCAGCCTCAGCTCTCTATCTCTCTCTCTCTGTCTCTCTCTCTCTCTCTCTCCTTAGTGAGGCCCTCCGCAACTTCGTGAGACCCGGTTTCAAAATAAAGTATAAAAAATAGGGCCGGGGGTGTAGC
>PVJS01019908.1:17192-33296 GCA_004027185.1 Glis glis | reverse complement strand
CCACTCCTTGGTCCTAAGGTACCATATGCCTCCTGAAGTAAAGTGATCCTGACAGTCTCCTGAATTATGTTGGTGATGGCATTCAAAATAATAATAGCTCATGCTTATTGAATTCTGATGTGCTGAATTAGTGGTTCTTAAATGTATCAGCACATTAGAATCACCTGGGGACCTTTTTCTTTTCTTTCTTTTTTTTTTTGTGTCACTGGAGAATCAAACCCAGGACTTCATGCATGCTAGGCAAGCATTCTACCACTGATCCTCAGAGGTGGGGATCTTTTTTAAAAAAAAATTGCAAAGCCCAAGTCAAAACCCAGACCAACTAAACCAGAATATTTTATTTATTTTGAGACAGTGTCTCTTGCAACTTAAGTTGTAGAGGCTGGCCTTGAACTTTTCATCCTCCTGCCTCATCCTCCCAAGCAGCTTGGAAGTAGCTGGGATTACACACGTGTGTCACTGCGACCAGCCGGTGCTAGTTTTTTTTTTTTTTATGTTTCCCAGATGATTCTGTTGTGCAGACAAATTTAAGCACTGATAGATTAATTGGCATGTGTTATTTCATCTTCAAAACCCTATGAAGCAGGGCCTGTCTTTTTTCACATTAGGAAACTGAGGCCAGCAGAGATTAAATCTTTGGGGTTGTGGAGCACATGAGTGGAGTGGCTGGGATTCAGCTTTAGGCTCATGGCATTTGGCTTTTGCCTTTGTGTTTCTTGCTGGATCTCCTGAGAAGTGGCCCTTCATTGTTTTCACTGCACCTATCTTTAAAGGGGGGAAATGCTGCATGCCTTTAATCCCAGTACTTGGGAGTCTGAGACGGCAGCGCAGATTCAAGATCAGCCTCAGCAACTTAGTGAAATCCTGTTTCAAAATGAAAAATTTTTAAATGTCTGGGGTATAGCTTGGAGGTAGAATGCCCCTGGGTTCAACCCTCGGTACCAAAGTGTGTGTGTGGGGGGGGTGCTTTAGAAAAGGGAAATGCTGCACTGCTATCCTGTTAATCACTCTAAGGGGCTGTGGGCCCCAGTGCTGTTTCAGAAGCACTGGAAGAAGCCATTTGCTGAAAATACGATTCTCTCACAAGTTATCAAACTTCAGTTCTCAGGTGTTTGTTCAGTGCTTATTCTTGCACTTTGAAAGTCAAATTGGGTCAGAGGCCCCACCTGCCTCTTAGTAACCTTTTTACTTGACCTTTTTGAGTCTGATTTGCTGCATCTATAAAATGGGGGTGAAGCTTGCCCTGCCTGCTTCATAAAAACAGTCCTGTGTATGTAAGTACTTTGAAAGCCATCTCTATAATAATTTGTAAATGTAAGGTGCTTATAATCTCATAGACACACGCTGAATGTCTTTTGTCCTTCTAAAATGGACATCACTATGGGGCAGGAAGACGTAGAGCAGTCAAAACGAGATGGAGAACACATCTTTAATCAGCACTAGGCTAGTGAGTAATGCCTCTTAAGAGTCCAGGAGAGGAGACAGAGATGAGGCTAACAGGAGGCGGGAGAGTGAGACAACCTTGGCCGATTCAGAGCTTCTGTTTCGGCCAGGGATCGACATTTAGGGAGATGATTTCCAAATTGACTGCAATGTCAGCAGTCCCCTCAATCCAGCTTTCCCAGGCCAGTCGAGGTCTGACCCTCCATCAGTCTAAAGTTCCCTGTTCAATGTCTGAGCCTGAAGAGAAAAATGAAAGAAGCTTTGGGGAAGGACCCCCCCCTTGAATGCCTCATGGCCCTTAAAAGACCTAAAATTATCGCGGGATACCCGCTTTGATGGAGCATTTCAAAAGATCTTATTAGAGCCCTGAAGTACTGAGTTTTAAACCTTTCTCTTGGTTACTGATGTCCTAGGGTGGAGTCACTTCCCTGTTCTGCTGAGCTGATATATCCAACAAATATAGAAGAAAGTGTCTCTTGTTTCTGCTCAGAAGTTACACTTTCAGGTATCAAGAAGCTAGATTCAAGATCCTTTAAAGGAGAGATAAGTTCTTTTAACAGGAAGAGTCACAGTAAAAACCCTGTCAAAATTTTGCTCTAGACCAATTCTTTTTTTTTTTTTTTTTTTTTTGGTGGTACTGGGGATTGAACCCAGGGGCATTCTACCTCCGGGCTACACCCCCAGCCCTATTTTTTTATTCTTTATTTTGAAACAGGGTCTCACTAAGTTGCCGAGGGCCTCACTAAGTAGCTGAGGCTGGCCGAGAACCTGCGATCCTCCAGTCTCAGCCTCCCAAGTACTGGGATTACAAGCATGCAGCACCACGCCCAGCTGCTCGAGAGCAATTCTAATCTCAAGATTTAGGATTTGTGACTTTCCCCTTCAATGTAGGTTCTCATGGTCTTGTTTCTTGTTCAGCTTGATGCTCAAAAGATACCCCAAAAGGTGGCACTTTGGCATGCTGAGCTCGGAAAGTCTCAGAATCCAGGTCTCCCTAATCTTCTTTGGTTTTTCTCCCAAGCCTAGGGAGGGGCTATCTCCTGAGAAAATTTCCAGAAGAAATATCATTTTTTTAAGCTCCCTCCCCAAGAGCCTTATCCTATAACTAGAAAAGATTAACCACACCCAGACAGGCTTTTATCTGTATTTCTGAGGGAACCTCCTAGAGATTACCAGAAACATCTGCATAATAAGACAGTCTTCCCCTTTACCTTCCTCATTTCCTTCTCTGTGAAGGGGGGCATTTAAGTTTCAACCATCTGGAAGCTTCTCTCAGTTATATATTTGTATGACTCTATGCTAATAAATGTATTATGCTTTTTTCTTACTAACCTGTCTTGTTGTAGGGTTGTAGGCCATAACCATGCTGGGCAAGAAAGGACTGACCCCTTTATCACCTCCATGGTACCCCTGTACCTCAATTTGTTAATTAACCACCTGCTTTTACAATCTCTTATTCCATAATTGCTAGCAAGATAAAGTCTAAATTTCTCATCTTGCTCTTTCATGCGTTGGCTCCAGCCTTTATTTCCAACTCCTTACTAGACAACTCTATGCTATTCCTCCTGCCTTTGAGATCTAACTCAAATGCCCCTCACTACCTGTGAAACCATCTATGAAAGGAATCATTCTTCTCTTTACCTTTTTATGAGTAACCACATAATATCTGAACTTCATGTTGGGGAATTTTGTTTGTATTTGTATTCCCAGTCCCCTGATATAAAAAATAGTTAAATTTACCAAATTAAAGTACTTCTGTATTACTTAAAGGTGTATAGCATTTGCCATTGCATTTGTTTTCACTCCCAAGGTAGAAACATAACTTTGGAAGTAGAAAGCAACCTCAACTCCCTTTGTAGAGGAGACAGTCTTGCAGATGTGTAGCCACAGGTTACTGTGGCTGGGCTGCCATTGTGGGGCCGAGAAACCTAGGAATGTGTTTCTAGGTTTTATACAATTGCTATAATAGGTGACAAAGAGGACTGTGTACTTTGATACCTAATAAAGATGAAATCTACCCAGGTCATCTTGTAATTTTTTGAGCCCAAGCTTTATAAGATATAAAGTATAAATATAGTATAAATAGCATGATTTCTGACATCCCTTCCTTTTTCTATATACAGATAACAAGTTGCTGGAAAAGTCAGACCTTCATTCAGTGTTGGCCCAGAAACTACAAGCTGAAAAGCATGACATACCAAACAGGCATGAGATAAGGTATTTTGAACCTAACCTTTATTATTTGTGACTCCTTCTCATTTGAAATTTATCTCAATTCATTTGTCACGGCTCTAAAAGCAAACCAAAAACTATTTTCTTTTTCTTTCTTTTTTTTTTTTTTTGTGTGTGGTACCAGGAGTTGAACCCAGGGGCATTCTACCTCTGAGCTACATCCCCAGCCCTATTTTTTATTCTTTATTTTGAAACAGGGTCTCACTAAGTTGCGGAGGGCCTCACTAAGTAGCTGAGGCTGGCTGCGAACCTGTGATCCTCCTGCTTTCTCAGTCTCCCAAGTACTGGGATTACCAGTGTGCGCCATCATGCCCGGCTCCAAGAACTATTTTCTGTGCTACTGTTTTTGTCAGCTCCTTTCAAACAAGAACTGCTAAAACCAAGATATGTACAAGGCCAGGTATGGTGGTGCATGTCTGTGATCCCAATAGTTGGGAGGCACAGACAGGAGGATCACAGGTTCCAGGCCAGTGAACAGAAACTTAGACCCTGTTTCAGAATAAAAAAGGTCTGGGAGCATAGCTCAGAGGTAGAATGCCCCTGGATTCAATCCCCCAATACTCCTCTCACCCCCCCCCCAAAAGATACATATGTAACTAAAAGGCTTATCAATTCAATGTTCTTTGCTTGAGAACTTTCTTAAGACAGATTCACGTGGTAATCCTAGGTCAGGTTCTTTTAATCAACCAGGGTTCACTTTTTGAGTAATTAGAGACAAGTATTTCTGAGCAGATTTACAGAGCTCTTGTTAATACAGGATTGACGGGCAAATAAACATGAATTGCTTTTTATACAGTACAGATCTGTTTGATCCTTTTTAGCTGAGTGTTCTTCAAAATTAGCATGTGAAATCAAAATAGCAGGTTGCAACAAGCTTTTATGTTTCTTCTAAGGTCTAGTTTAGAAAAATTCGGTGTGTTAACAGAAGGTTACGCTTTGTTGCATTAAATACACATGAGTGTTCATGTAGGGTGTTTGATATGCTTACTGGGTCATTGATGTATGTTTTCCGTATTTTTCATTGTGGGTCCTGGTGAAAAGCTGAAAGCCATACTTCATCAAAGCAACTTAAATGTGCTCTTCTAGAGTCTTACAATGTTCATGATATTTACCTGTTTGGTGGTTTGGGAACCGTGCCTATTATTGCTCTACAATCTATATTCTTTTGCACTTTATTTATTTATTTATTTGTTTGTTTGTTTGTTTGTTTATTTTGCAGTACTGGGGGTTGAAACCAGGGGTATTCTACCTCCGAGTTACACCCGCAGCCCTATTTTTTATTCTTTATTTTGAAACAGGGTCTCACTAAGTAGCTGAGGCTGGCCAGGAACCCGGATCCTCTGGTCTCAGCCTTCCAAGTACTGGAATTACAAGCATGCGCCCCCACGCCCGGCTTCTTTTGCACTTTAGATAACACCTAGCAATTGTAAATACAAGAATGGTAACTTAAGGTTTTTTTAAAAAAATAGAAATACTAGGCTTGGCCTCATTGTTTACTCCCATAGGTAAATCTGCTGTGATCTGGGCATGGTGGGCACGCCTGTAATCCCAGTACTTGGGAGGCTGAGATAGGAGAATCACAGGTTCAAGGACACTCAGAAACTTAGCAAGACTCAGCAATCTAGCGAGACCCTGTTTCAAAATAAAAAATAAAAAGGGCTGGGGGTGTAGCTCAGAGGTAGAATGCCCCTGGGTTCAATCCCCAGTACTTCCACATCCCCAAACACATACAAAAGGTAAGTCTGCTGTGTAGCTGCCTGCCATCCATGATTTCTCATCTGGCAAGATGGTTTCCTGGGATATGAAGAGTGGGAGCCAGAGACCAGATGGCTCAGCCCAACCTCAGTTCATTTTTGCTTAATAACAGTGCAGGAGATCCTGCCTGGCTATGGCCCTGGGTGGCCTGTGTGTGTGTGGGGTAACTGGGGATTGAACCAGGGGCATTCTACCTCTGAGCTACACCCCCAATCCTTTTATTTTTTATTTTGAAATATGGTTTGCTAGTCCGGCGTGGTGGCACACGCTTGTAATCCCAGTACTTGGGAGGCTGGGACAGGAGGATCGCAGGTTGCGGCCAGCCTCAGATACTTAGTGAGGCCCTCCACAACTTAGTGAGACCTTATTTCAAAATAAAAGATATAAAATAGGGCTGGGGGTGTAGCTCAGAGGTAGAACGCCCCTAGGTTCAATCCCCAGTACCGCAAAAAAAAAATAAATAAATAAATAAAAAGAAAGAGGGCTTTGCTGACTTGCTGAGGCTGGCCTCAAACCTGAGAGCCAAGTACATATATAAGATATTAGATGCACTGTTCTGATTAATTTCAGGTTGGGTGGTGCATTTTCATGTAAATTTAATCAATTAAAAGGGGGGGCTTGGAAGATTTTGTTTCTATCTGGTTAGACTCTTGGTTCTTGGTGACTGTTTTTATTCAATATCTGTCAACCAAGCTCATTTTCTTGGGAAGGTATTACAAATATCTAACTTTATGTGTGTGTAGTACTGGGGATTGAGCACAGGGACATTCTATCATTGAGCTACACCCCCGGCCTTTTTATCTTTTATTTTGAAAGAGGGTTTCGTTAAATTGCTAAAGGCCTAGCTAAATTGCTGAGGCTAGACTCGAACCTGTGGTCCTCCTGTCTCGGCCCCCCAAGTACTGGGATTACAGGTATGTGTCACCATGCCCAGCTGGACAATTCTTTGGCTCAATTTCACTGGGCTAGACATTTTATTAAAAATCTTAACTTTCCTACCAACATTCTCTATAATGAGCCTGTCCTCCTGACTGTTGTTCTATTAAGTCTCATTTTCCACCAGTCATCCGTGGTTCCTTTTTCCCTCCATATCCTGCCCCTCCCATATCTGCCCAGTCACCCAGGTTCCTCGCCCCACAGTCTCTCAGTTCTGTCCCTTGATTTACATTTATTTTGCCATTCCCCCTTCCTCTCATCCCAGACTATAGCAGGGGTCTCATTCACTTTAGGCTTTTGTGACTGGTGTGGGTCAGGTGTTAGGACATGGGTGAGAAAGCCAGAGTCCACTTTGGGGGAGCAATGTAGTGGAGAGACCAGCTCCAGGGGGTGCTTGCTAGAGAATTTGGTAAGGGTGTTCACAGAAAACAGGCACCTGATTGGTTTTCCTGCCCCTGTCACCTCTGTCCCTCTGTACGTCCTGCCCATTTCATCCTAATGTCCTGCTTATCATTATTAGACTCTTTTAAGTGTTTTCATCATGGCCTATAGGCTGAAGTCAGACTCTTCAGCCTAAAAATAGTTTTGCAGTGTGTGTCCTTATCATCTGGGAACTCGTTAGAAATGAAGATTATTGACTCCACCCTAAACCTACTCTATCAGAAGCTTCAGCAGTGGGCCCTGGAATGTGTTAAACCCTGGAGTGACCCTAATGACCTCTAGCATCTAAGCACACTGCTTTCCTGCTACTCGGGCCTAGTGGACCAACAGCATTCCTGTCACCTGAGAGCTTGTTTTATTGTAAAGTAGAAGTCCTTGCCCAGCAACTTGGTTTTCTTGTATTATTTTTATTGCACAAATCTTTTCTTTAGAATGCCAGCTCCTGGGGAAGGGGGACTGCATGTTATGCTTTACATAGTCTACCTGGTTTTGCTTTTAAAGGGGGACTTGGTAAGATACCTTCTAAATTACTCTTCCTAATCTAGGATGGTTTCGTGTAAGGTGTTGCCGGGCTCTGTACCAGCAGTGCTCGGGAGGACACCATGAGAAAATGCTCTGGAGACTTTATTCCTGGTCTCGGAGAGGGGAGGAGGTAAGAGAGCCAAACTCCCAGAGTGAAACCAGCTCTTCCTTTTGTGGCAGGCTTACAGAGTTAAGACTGGGTCATTAAATCCTTGACTGTCTCTGGCTGGGGAGAAGAGCATTGGGTTAGGAGTGTTTTAGAAGACAAGTTGTTATCTGGCAACTTTGCAGGTGCTGCAGAGGTTGCCGTCTCAGCTCCCTCCTTAGGGCGGTCTTCTGCCCTTAAGCAAAGCCAGCAAAAGGGGTGGCAGATCAGAAGGATGTGGCTTAGATAGCGAAGGGACTTCGAGGCCACTGTCTTCAGTTCCCGCCAGAAAGGCAGTCTCCTGCCAGAGCAAACGAAGCTATAAATCCTTAAGCCAACATTTTGTAGACTTAGAACAGTTTCCCACAAGGTGTGTTCCAGTTTCTGGTCTCTTGGTTTCTGCTACATGGGTTAAGTGCCAGGTCACCTGAAAGGGCGAGATACTCATTCCTGCTTAGATGTGCGACATGGAGGATTCAGGGGGATCGTTAGGCTCTCCCTTCTTCCCTGCTTTTTACTGTGTTGCGGGTCATAGGGTGTGGGCTGCGGTGCCCTGGTATCAAGCCTTCTTCCTTTCCTCCATCTGTGGACTCAGCACTCAGTGTGGTCTGATAATGCCCATCTGTGGCTCCAGCCCAGACCCTCTGCAAATCCACAGTTCTAGTTTTATTTTATTAAACCAAAACTCTTGAGACCAGTGGGTTTCTGAAATAAAAGGTTTATTGAGCCATTACAGCAGATGCTAGCCAGGAAATGAAAGTACCAGGTCCCAGGACACATTGCTGCAAGGTAGCAGTTGGCAGATGTCCCCCAGACAGTTTTTATAAACTTTGGGGGAGCAGTGTGACCTGCATGAGACCCACATGAAGACAGTTTGGGGTAGGAGGGCCGTCCCTAAGGAGAACTCACTATCCCTTGGTTGGGATTCACAGTCCAGAAAGTCTACATGTGAGCATGGCGTAGTGGCCCTGAGGGTCTGCTATCAAGGGATTTAAGTCAAGGTTTCAAGGTCCCTCCTCCCTAGGAGCTGGCATTCTAGAGAAAAGATTTGTAAAATTGAAACTGATAATATAAGAAAACCAGGTTCTTAAGCCGGGTGTGGTGGCGCAGTAATCCCAGTACTTGGGAGGATGAGACAGGGAATGCAGGTTCTTGGCCAGCCTCAGCTACTTAGTGAGGCCCTCCGCGACTTAGTGAGACCCTGTTTCAAAATAAAGAATAAAAAATAGGGCTGGGGGTGTAGCCCTGAGGTAGAATGCCCCTGGGTTCAATCCCCGGTACCGCCAAAAAAAAAAGAAAAAGAAAACCAGGTTCTTGGCCAGGGACTAGGTTCCTACTTTACTCACCATAAAAGAAGGTTTCTGGTCTCCTGTCTGTAGTTGATTAACTTCCATTATCTCTTTACCCTCTGGCCTTCATAATTTAGGACATAGCAGAATTTTTCTTTTATAGTCTGCTGTGATTTCTGAGATGGTATGCAAATACTTGGCAAAGTTCCAAAACTGAATTGGCTATTGAGGTGGTCTGAACTCACTTCCGGGGCTTCAGGTACATCTGTTTGCTGACTTCGATGTGTGAGCCTCCGGCTTGAACCTGCCCATGAGGTTCAGACTCTGGAATCCACCTTCCACTTGACATGCGCACTTGGGTGTCCCCAGCCCGGCTCTTCAGGCCTCCCCCAGACCTGCTCCTCCCGCAGTCATGCCATCTCAGTAGGTGGCACCCCCATTACCCGTTGCTCAGGTCAGAGGCCTCGAGTCATCCTTGACTTCTGTCTGTCTTTCATACCCACATCCGAGGGAAGTCCTGTGGGCATTCTCTCCAGGATGGAGCTAGAATCTGACCATGTGTCACCACCTCCACTGCCACTGCTGTAGCGTGAGCTGCACACTGTGTTTGGACTCTGTCCAGTAGCCTGCTGACTGATCTCCCGCTTCTCCTGCCCACCTGCAGGCAGCTCACAACCCTCCTGTGCTGTGTGACCTCAGCCCTTGGGCCGAGGAGGCTCGGCATGCTCTCTCACCTCCTTCTGGCCTCAGCTCCCTGTCCCTGCGCACCTGGGCTGTCACCTTTCCCCAGATGCCCCAGCCCCATGCCTCCTCCAGGCCTGCTGTGCTGCACGCTGTCGGAGGGCCTTCCCCGAGGGCTTCAGACGGCATGTACCTCGTTTCTTTCTGGTCTTTCATTGTGTGTCACCTTCTCAGAGAAGCCCTTCTTGATCACCTGACATAAAACAGGACCCTGCCACTCTGTCCCCTTCTCCTGCTTGCACTTTCTTTGCAGCACATGGCTCCTGCCTCGACCCTTTGTTGTCCATCTGCTCCTGGTTGGCGGTCGGCTGTTGAGGCAGGACTCTACTCCTGCCTGCTCAGCACCAGCAGTGCCTGGGCCGTGGTCAGCCGCGCGGACACCTGGCAGTGCGCGGGTGCGCTGGCTGTTTGCCTGTGCCCCATTTGGGAGCCCCTCATTCCTGCCCCGCTCTGACGGGTGCTCGTGGTGTGGTGTGTTTGGTTTGCTGTACCATGCGTCCTAAATCTCCTACTTTCCATTCATAGAGGCTCATAACCGCCACTGCTGGGGACACTCGAGTGGTTTGTTGGCTCTGTTGCTGTGTATGTGTTTGAAATTCTGGGGTTATTGTTCCGCTGCTTAGTTGGAGACGTTTAGAGTCTGATTCCCCTCCCCCTTCTTTTTTGGCATGTTCTCTTGATCTGGCTGATGGTGATTTAGTCCTGGACACGATGGCACGTGGAATGACAGTCAGCTACAAGAAATGGCTCAGCTGAGGATTAAACACCAGGAAGAACTGACTGAATTGCACAAGAAACGTGGGGAGGTAAAGTTCTCTCCCTGTCTGTCTTTCTGCTCTCTGCAAGAGTCCTGTGGGGGAGACAGGAGGGCAGCTACTTCACCAGGAATTAGCAGCAGTCTGACTAAATTGGGCATTGCAAGCTCTCTTTGCAAAAATGAAGTAGGGAAAACATGAGAAAATGTGAGGCCCATCAGCAAGAGCTGAGCCAGAGCCAGGCCACCCGACTCCTGGTCTCCAACAAGCAGTGTGAGAGATAAAAGTGGAGAGGCTTCTGAGAACAGAAGTGCTTACTTCTTGGTACCCCAAAGATCTCCCTAACATCTTTGTGAAGCTTCTGAGTGTAGACTCTGAAATTTCAGAGAGTCATTAGAAAGAATTGAGTCCTAGCTGTTTACCCTGGAGGGTAGTCTTATGCAAAGCTCCAGGTGAGAGAATACAGTTTACCTTCAAGTCAGCCAGTTGCTGGCGAGTTCAAGGGGTAGACAGGTATCCTCCGCAAGAACCTTGTAGTCACCTAGAGAGCCCCTCCCCTCCACCCAGGCCTCCCTCCACAGGGAGCAGCAGGCGCTTCCTGGCACAGTCCCACAGCCCTTTCGCCCTCTTGGCCCCTCAGCTCCTTTCTTCTTGGTACCTTTGCTCAGTCCCGCAAGCACCTTTTCTTAAAAATTAAGTGGACAGCCGGGCGTGGTGGCGCACGCTTGTAATCCCAGTACTTGGGAGGCTAAGACAGGAGGATTGCGGGTTCACTGCCAGCCTCAGCAACTTAGTGAGACTCTCAGCAACTTGGCGAGACCCTGTTTCAAAATTTTAAAAAAAAGCCGGGCATGGTGGCGCACACCTGTAATCCCAGTACTTGGGAGGCTGAGACAGGAGGATCACAGGTTCGCGGCCAGCCTCAGCTACTTAGTGAGGCCCTCCACAACTTAGTGAGACCCTGTTTCAAAATAAAGAATAAAAAATAGGGCTGGGGGTATAGCTCGGCGGTAGAATGCGCCTGGGTTCAATCCCCAATACCGCCAAAAAAAAAAAAACTAAAATGGAGCTGGGGGTGTAGCTCGGAGGTAGAATGCCCCTGAGTTCAATCCTCAGTAACACACACACACACACACACACACACACACACATTTAGTGGACAATCCGGGCGTGGTGGCACATACCTCTAATCCCAGGATTTGGGAGGCTGAGATAAGAGGGTGACTGGTCTGAGGCTAGCTTCAGCAACTTAGCAAGGCCCTTAGCAACTTAGTGAGACTGTTTGAAAATAAAAAGGACTGGGGGTGTATATCGGAGGTAGAATGCCCCTGAGTTCAATCCCTAGTACCTCCCCCCCAAAAAATTAACACCCACAATGTAATTTCCAAGTGATGTGTGTGTGTGTGTGTGTGTGTGTGTGTGTCTGTCTGTCTGTCTGTCTGTCTGTCTTGGAATTGAACCCAGGGGTGTTCTACCACTGAGCTACACCACCAGCCCCTTTTTTTGAGACAAGATCTCACTACACTGGCACACGCTGGCCTCGATCCTCCTGTCTCTGTCCCTTTAAGTACTGTGACTACAGGTGTGCACCTCATGCCCAGCTTGGTCCTCTCTCTACAATACAGTCCTTGAGCCTTCTGAGGGCCCTTTTCTAATGCAGAGCTTAAGGTTCCCATGTGCTGGTTGACTCATAATCATACAGTAGTTTTCACTGACTGGTTGTTTGTGTCAGACATGCAATTTGATCAGAAGTTGTGGAATCTGGAAATTACTACTGGAATAACTGGAAAGCCAAGAGATCTTCCAAGCAGATGTTCCATGCACTCTGCACTTACTCCGTGTGTGTGTGTGTGTGTGTGTGTGTGTGTGTGTGTGTGTGCACGCGCATGCACTGAGGCTGACCTCCAATTCACGATCCTTCAGTCTTAGATTACCCACTTACTGGGATTGCAGGCATGCCCCACCACACCAGGCTTCAAGTGAGGTTCTTATTCATGAGTGTTCTTTATCTCCAGTTAGCACAGTTGGTGATTGACCTGAATAACCAAATGCAGCAGAAGGACAGGGAGCTGCAAATGAATGAAGCAAAGTGAGTAGAGACCATTCCTCCCTGGGCCTGGCCAGCGGGTGACGCGTCCTATTTTGCTATACACCTGTGATTGGGGCCAGTGGAGAGCAGTAGCCACAGTGTCCTCAGCAAGTGTCCCTTTGCTGTGTGAAGGAAAGGCAAAGACAGTGCCCTCAGGCTCCTAGGCTCCCAGCATTCTCCTAGGGAAGTAGCTGGCTTTGCAGTGTCCCAGAAGTGAAGTTCTCCCATGGCCACTCTGGATGGGTGCTGATATCTTCTGTGGTGGAGCTAGGGCCATATCTGAGCCCCTGGCCGTTGGGGTGGGGGAGTGCCTTCACGAGCAGGACCATTTTTGATCAAGGAGAAGCCTAATATACAAGAGAAATGGGGACTTGGAGTCCTAGCATCTTAGATCTGAGAGGAGCCTCGCAGGTCCTTTTACCTCTCTGCATAAGCCCCAAAGTTCCCTTCAACTCCTGCTTTCCTGAACGCTTAGTACAAGCCATTGTGGGCAGGAGAAACCTCACTCTGGGTGTTTCTAACAGGAATGTCCTGCATACCATTAGGCCAGGCCTGGCAAGATGTAGCAAACATGTGTCTCACCAGGCCTGGGGTGGTAGCGCATGTTCTGCTACTGGCCAAGCTCACACAGTGGGTCCCCGCCCGGGTCCTCTGGTGTGGGGCAGGGCTCTGTTCAGGGACTCCCTCCCCTTATGTCCTGCTTTCAGAATTGCAGAGTGTTTGCAGACTATCTCTGACCTGGAGACAGAGTGCCTGGACCTGCGCAGCAAGCTGCAAGACCTCGAGATTGCCAACCAGACCCTGAAGGATGAGTACGACGCCCTGCAGATCACCTTTACCGCCTTGGAGGAGAAGCTGAGGAAAACGTCTGAGGAGAACCAGGAGCTGGTCACCAGGTGGATGGCTGAGAAAGCGCAGGAAGCCAATCGCCTCAATGCAGAGAACGAAAAGGACTCCAGGTGGGCTGCCAGGCCACCGTCAGTGGTCTCCATTTTCAGTAAAGTGGCACCTAGTTCCTTGAAAAGAAAACAGCCACCTGGCAGAGGTAACCATGCTGGCGGGGGAGGCAGAGCAGACCAGAAAACACTGACCAAACTAGAAATAATGGACTGGAAATGAAATTCCACTCACAGGGACACTTGCGGCTGAGCAAAGGGTACCTCCTGGACGGGCACGGGACCGCTGTCTGACCAACAGCCAGCAGGTGGTGTTTAGCAGGAGACTTCTGCACTGCACACTGGGAATTTGCATATGTGTGGCAGGAAATAAGGTGTTGAGAAGCCCACCCCCAGCCGGGCAGGGTGGCGCACGCTTATAATCCCAGTACTGGGTTCAATCCCCAGTACCGCAAAAAAAAAGCCCACCCTCCACCCCCAGTCTAATACGTCACTGTCAGGCCCACTGCCCCACATGTGCTCTCATCCAAAGAGCAAGACAGTGCGCAGACAACATGGGTCCCGTGTGTTTTGTCCAAATGACTCACCAAATGACACCTAGCCTGTGTTGCTACATAGGAAATCGGGTGACGGTCTACCTAGGAAAGCTAAGAAAAGCCGGGCGTGGTGGCGCACACCTGTAATCTCAGTACTTGGGAGGCTGAGACAGGAGGATCTCAGGTTCAAAGTCAGCCTCAGCAATTTAGTAAGACTATCAACAATGTAGTGAGACCCTGCTTCAATATAAAAAATAAAATGGGCCAGGTGTGGTGGTGCACGCTTGTAATCCCAGTACTTGGGAGGCGGAGACCGGAGGATCTGGGTTTGCGGCCAGCCTCAGCTACTTAGTGAGGCCCTCCGCAACTTCGTGAGACCCGGTTTCAAAATAAAGTATTAAAAATAGGGCCGGGGGTGTAGCTCAGAGGTAGAATGTCCCTGGGTTCAATCCCTGGTACCACAAAAAAAAAAAAAAATAGGACTGGGGATGTAGGTCAGAGGTAAAAAACCCCCTGGGTTCAATCCCCAGTACCACAAAAAATAAAAATAAAAGAAATATATAAAATATAAAAGAGAGTGTGTGTGTATATATGTATACACACACACACACACACACATGCATATATACATATATATGTGTTTGTAATTTGTCATGTATCCTTTTCTGAAGTAGAGAGTGTAATGTACTTTTTCAAGCCACACCCTCATTCCTTCCTAAGATTTTCATGGGCCACCTAGAAGACTTTTCCCCATTTAAGAATTATCAGGAGCCAGACGTGGTGGTACACACTTGTAATCCTAATATTTGGGAGGCTGAGACAGGAGGATTGCAGGTTCAAGGTCAGCCTCAGCTACTTAGTGAGGCCCACCACAACTTAGTGAGACCCTGTTTCAAAATAAAGAATAAAAAATAGGGCTGGAGTCGGGCGTGGTGACGCACACTTATAATCCCAGTACTTGGGAGCCTGAGACAGGAGGATTGCAGGTTCGCTGCCAGCCTCAGCTACTTAGTGAGGCCCTCCACAACTTAGTGAGGCCCTGTTTCAAAATAAAGAATAAAAAAAAGGACTGGGGTGTAGCTCAGAGGTAGAATGCCCCTGGGTTCAATCTCCAGTACTGCCAAAATAAAAAATAGGGCTGAGGGTTTAGCTCAGAGATAGAATGCCCCTCGGTTCAATCCCCAGTACCCCCACACACAAAAAAAGAATTGTCAATACTGGGAGAAATTTCAGCAGAGTTATAAATTGGAGCTCAAAAGCAGTGCTAGAGTTCCAAGTTTGGCGTCCTTCACATACAGGTGAAATTGCCAAGATTAAAAACTAGGGAGTTCCTGAACTTAGAACTTGAGGGTGTGTGGACGAAACTATTGACCACTTTAACAGTTTGCCATCGCCTGGACTTTTGTCTAGCCTTAGCAAATAAAAGTTATGTACACTTCAACAGTCAAGAATTTCATTATACCTCACTTACCTCATCTGCACAATGGAAATAATAGTATAGTCAGCCCTTGGAATCAACAAGCTTCACATCTGTGGGTTGCAGATACTCAGGGAAAATGTTAAGGTTTGTACTAAGCATGTAGACCTTTTCTTCCTGTCTTTATTTCCTAACCAATGCAATATAACAACTATTTACATAGCATTTACATTGTATTAGGTATCATAAGTCATATAGAGATGATCTAAAGTATATGGGAGGATGAGCATAGATTCTGTGCAAATACTATACCATTTTATATAAGGGACACGAGCTGTCGATTATTGTACACTTTGGGAAGGTTGTCTTGTAAACACTGCCAGGAACAAGTGAGTCCTAAGTAAATCTTTAATATTATTATTCATGATGTGAGTATGTTAATACTGTCTAAAACTGCTGCACAAAGCTAAGTTGTGGCCATGACAGCCCCTCACTGGAACCTGAAGCGCCTTCCTGTCCCTCGGAGTCCGGGTCCCAGCAGGTGGCGTCCTTGCTAGTTCACTGCCCTTGGTGACACACCCCTTCTCCAGCCTTTCCTCTGAAAGCCTCTGTAATAGGGAGCCTCAACAGTGTTTTGAATTGGAGGCTTTGGGTATCTTTGTCCAGGTTAGCTGTTGTTATATATGCACCAAATGTTCAAATATTATCAAAACGAGTATAGTAGTTTTTTGAGAGTGAAACCTTATCCTTTTCTTACACAGACATTCATAATGTGTTTTTAAATAGGAGGCGGCAAGCCCGGCTGCAGAAAGAGCTTGCAGAAGCAGCGAAGGAACCCCTGCCGGTTGAACAGTAAGTAGAAATAAGCAGATCTAAACTGGGTTCTTTTTTTTTTTTTGCAGTGCTG
>PVJS01019908.1:0-17092 GCA_004027185.1 Glis glis | reverse complement strand
GTCTCCGCCTCCCAAAGTACTGGGATTACAATCGTGCACCACCACACCTGGCTATGGTTTGTGTCTTTTAAAATCATTTTATAAGCCAGGCGTGGTGGCGCACTCCTGTAATCTCAGTACTTGGGAGGCTAAGACAGGAGGATGGGGTTTGAGGACAGTCTCAGCAAGTAGTGAGATTCTCATCAACCTAGCGAGACTCTGTTTCAAAATAAAAGTAAAATAGGGCTGGAGGTGTAGCTCAGAGGTAAAGTCCGAAAATAAAAACACACCGGGTATGTGGCGCATGCCGGTAATCCCAGTACTTGGAAAGCTGAGACAAGAGGATCGCAGGTTGTTTGTTTGTTTGTTTGTTTGTTTGTTTGTTTGTTTGTTTGTTTGTTTTACGGTACCAGGGATTGAACCCAGGGGCATTCTATCTCCGAGGTACACCCCTGGCCCTATTTTTTTTATACTTTATTTTGAAACCAGGTCTCACGAAGTTGCGGAGGGCCTCACTAAGTAGCTGAGGCTGGCCACGAACCTGGATCCTCCAGTCTCCGCCTCCCAAGTACTGGGATTACAAGCATGCCCCACTACATCCAGCTAAGGATCGCAGGTTTGAGGCCAGCCTCAACAACTTAGCAAGACCCTGTAAAATTTGTTGGGTCAAAACTTTTAGAACATACTGCCAAATTACATTCCAAAAAGTTGTTCCCATTTTACACTCCTCATCAGCTGAGTGCGACACGAGCTTCCTGCACTGGGATGCCTCGCTGTTTCCCATGGACACATTGATCATTTGTGGGCCTCTAATGGGGTCTGTTATCATGAAATCTGAGCTAGAGGTTCGTTTTCTTATTCCCTTTTGGTTTGTGACTTTTAAGTGGAATGGCCAAACCTTTGAAACATAAGTGATCTGTGAGAACAGGAGTTGAGGCCGCTCCTGAGCTCTTTCTTGTCTGCCTCTGAGTTGAGGGTAGGGGGATTCACTGGGATTTGAAGCTTTGTTTTGAGCATGGATGTTTTAATAACATTTCATTTTCTCTAGTTCAAGGTGGGGTCCTTTTCTGTTGAAATATGTTTTGGAATATAGTTTGAGAATTATGAGCCGGGCGTGGCGGCGCACGCTTGTAATCCCAGTACTTGGGAGGCAGAAACCGGAGGATCGGGTTCGCGGCCAGCCTCTGCTATTTAGTGAGGCCCCCCGCAACTTAGTGAGACCCTGTTTCAAAATAAAGAATAAAAAATAGGGCTGGGGTGTAGCTCGGAGGTAGAACGCCCCTGGATTCAATCCCCAGTACCGCAAAAAAAAAAGAGAATTATGAGCCACTTTTTTTTTAAATGTTGGTTGCTTCCTTTTAAGTTGAGAGGAGTGGTTTAAAGTCAGTTAGGAATCATCCTCCAAAGAAGTCTTAATTTATAGGAAACAAGGGTGCTCATACTAAACCTTTGCTCTAGAGTAGGATAATGTGTATATCTCGTGCCTTCTGGATGTAGAAAATCAATCTCAGATATATTTTCCCAGAGCCACAAAGTAAATAAATAGCTTACCTGGAAATGAGATTTGATTTCTTAAAAATAACAGCTTACACCGGGTGTGGTGGCGCATGCTTGTAATCCCAGTACTTGGGAGGATGACACCGGAGGATCCAGGTTCGTGGCCAGCCTCAGCTCTCCCTCCCTCCCTCCCTCCCTCCCTCTCTCTCTCTCTCTCTCTCTCTCTCTCTCTCTACTTAGTGAGGCCCTCTGCAACTTCATGAGACCCTGTTTCAAAATAAAGTATAAAAAATAAGGCCGGGGGTGTAGCTCGGAGGTAGAACGCCCCTGGGTTCAATCCCCAGTACCGCAAAAAAAAAAAAATAACAGCTTACGAAAGTGTCATTTGCCTACCTTCTGTTTGCCAGTGTGACCAGGTGACTGGTGACAGTTTAGATAGTTCCAGCATCCTACCCCAGGTCACATAGGAAGGGCCTGCACAAGGCAAGCCTAGGGTGTCTCGCTGGAGATTTTCTTTGTGTTTTTTCTGGGGGGTAGGGGGTGTTGGGGAGATTGGTGCTGGGGATTGAACCTAGGGGCAGTCTAGCTACAACCCCAGCCAAGTTGTTGAGGCTGGCCTCAAACCTGCCATCCTCCTCTCGGCCTCCTAACTACTAGGATTACAGGCATGTGCACCATGCCCAGTTTAGCTAGAGATTTTCTTAATCTCTGTGTTTCCTGAAGAGTGGAATTTCTGGATCCAAGGACATTTCATCTTTGGAGAGTTTGTTTTTTTTGTTTTGTTTTGTTTTGTTTTGTTTTTTGTAGTACCAGGGATTGAACCCAGGGGCGTTCTACCTCCGCGCTACACCCCCGGCCCGGCCCTATTTTTTATACTTTATTTTGAAACCGGGTCTCACGAAGTTGTGGAGGGCCTCACTAAATAGAGAGAGAGAGGAAGGGAGGGAGAGAGCTGAGGCTGGCTGCGAACCCGGGTCCTCCGGTCTCCGCCTCCCAAAGTACTGGGATTACAAGTGTGCGCCACCACGCCCGCCCTCATCTTTGGAGAGTTTTGATAACTGGTTGGAAAGTCCTGGTGGTTACTCGTCTTGGGTCTGTGCAAACTTCCAGGTGGTTTAGGATCATAATATTTTATCTTAAACAGAGCATTGTTACAGGCTCAGTTCATATTTGGTCCTCTCTCCATCTTTACGGTTTTCCTGTTGTCCTTGTATGAGCACAGGTGACCCCGCAAACCTAAACCTGTGAAGGCCAACCAGGGAGGAAGTCAGCCTTGTTCTCATTATTCTCTAATGCATCCTGGCCAGGAATGTGGGGCAGTCATACATAATCCTAAAGTAAAGAGAGAGAGAGAAAGAAGATAGATTTAATTTGATATGGTTTAACTTGCTTGGTAATAATTTCTTAAGTATATATTCACATAATCCAGATAATTACTCATTGAAAAGGAAAAATCTTACCTTCAAGTTCTTAAGAATCCAAACAATGAAGAAATCTTGGGCTGTTACTTCTCTATGAAGATTGCAGCTCAGTAGGAAATCATCAAGACCAAAATAATTATCGCCTTCCCCAGGTCAGGACAAACATGGCCTATGAAAATGAGGAGGAAGGGGAATTCCAGAGGTGTTGTGCATCCGGTGGAGTAAACAACTAAAGGAGCGTGTTCCTCTGACTGGATAACATCGCTTGGAATGGGATGGGCTTTCCAAATGTCAAAAGCACTGAGGGTTTTTTTGTTGTTTTTTGTGGTACTAGGGATTGAACCCTCCAAGCTACACCCCAGCCCTATTTTTGTTTTTTATTTTGAAACAGGGTCTCACTAGGTTGGTGAGAGTCTCATTACTTGCTGAGGGTGTCCTTGAACCTGCGATCCTGTCTCAACCTCCCAAGTACTGGGATTATAGGTGTGCATTGCCATGTCCAGCTGCACTGAGTGTTGGAACAGGCATGAGCTATTCAGAGCCAAATCTGAACAGCGATGAGATTTTGCTTTTGGAAGTTACGGTGGGGCGGCACTCCAGATTTGAACGGGTGAGGTGTATATTTCCATGTTTCTCTGAAGTGGCACCTCTTCCCTTTTCTCCAGAGAGCCCTTCACCATCACTGTCCGCCAAGTCTCATGGGTTGGGATTACAAACTGACCTTTGCAGAACCGGTTCATTACCGAGTTCCTGTTTAGCAGAGTGAGAGAATCTCTTGCCCTTCTTTTCAGGGATGATGACATTGAAGTCATTGTGGATGAAACCTCGGAGCACACAGAGGAGGCCTCGCCCGTGCGAGCCATCAGCAGAGCAGCCACGTGAGTAGACAGTGGGCCGGGGAGGAGCGCTCAGGCAGCCGTTGACGGCACATTTGCGGACACAACCAAAGAACATAGTCAGATGCACCTCCAAGGCTTACGTCACGGAGATGTCCGGTCTGTCTTGTACACTGCCACCGAATGGGATGGGAGGGAAGCAGAACACAGGTGGCCCTGGATTTCTACACAAATGGAGCAGCTTCCTGAAAGATGGCCTGTTAAGCCTTACTGAGCTGAATGACTTCAGACGAGGGCTCAAGGGGTTTTGGTGTCCTAGAGTAGGACTAAAAGAGTGGGGATTGGTTATTAACTCCCAAAATTGTTAGGTCAGTGAGACAAATTCCTTGTCTAAGGCTTTATTTCTAGAGAGATTAATTTAATACTAGGGAACCTTGTTTAAAACTTCTAGGCCAGTTTTCCCTTCTCCCTTCCCATTACTTCCTGGTGGTTCACATACTGTGTTGAGTTTCTCCTGGCTGGGATTTGGGAAATAAGTGGGAAACGTACTTCCAGGTAGCTGTTTTTATGGGCTGTTTTGATTGATTATTTGGGCAAAATGTTTCTAAGGTTTAAACCTATCCTCCCCTCCTCTTTAGTAAGCGACTCTCGCAGCCTGCTGGAGGCCTTCTGGATTCTATCACTAATATCTTTGGGTAGGTTAGAAGACCTTCACCTTTCCTTTGTAAAATGTGTGTAAATATACCTAGTATATATACATGATTTATTATTTTTTAAATGTACACCAGAATTTCAGTGGTGCAGAGAATACAGTTGCCTTAATTTCGGCTATTCATGTAGCTTCTTCCTTTTTTCCTCAACTTCCTTTCTTTTATTCTCGCTTTGTGCTGACCTCTGGCCTTTCCCTTTAGTCTGTCCGACTCTCCCCTTTTGGGACATCATTCTTCTTCTGATGCTGCCAGGTGAAAATACTACCCTCTTAGCCCCGCATGTGAGTGTGGGTCATTGATAATCGCGCTGGTCACTGCACTGTCTGCAATCATCAGATGTCCACGTGCTAACCAGGGCGCTTTGCATGCTCCAGGGATGAATGCTGCTAGCCCTCCGAGGGGCGGCAGGCGGAGCGCCTTGTCCGCTCATAGTGCTCTCAGCCTCTTTCTTTTGGCATGCGTTCGACTCCGCCTTGACCACGAGGGTATGCTCAGGCTGATCGTAACTAGGCACAGAGATCATCTTAAAATAGTGTTATAAAAATACCAAAAGAACTATGTGTGAGCTAGCTACTACGTTAAGTTGGGAAAGTACCCTCATAGTTAACTGTCAGGGTAAGTAATTGTTCAGGATTGCTTTTCAGTGATGAATTGTAAAGCCCAGAGTTAGAAAGCAGGAGAGCAGGTGTGTACGGCTCTCTTCTCTGTTGTCATTTGAGTGAAGATGCTTCTTATTTTGCAAATCCTTCTGCGTTTGAAGGGTCTAGAAGGAAGAAAGCTATTGACAAAGGCAGCCTGCTTAAGCCAGGTTGTCTTTGCGGCCTTTCTGACAGCTTGCTGAACAGTGACCCTGTGCGATCCTGTCTGATATTTGCCTTTGTGTTATTCTTTAGGAGACGCTCAGTCTCTTCCTTCCCAGTCCCTCAGGATAATGCGGATGCTCATCCTGGTTCTGGTAAAGATGTGAGGGTACCGACTACTGCCTTGTGTGTCTTTGTAAGTATGCTTCATCCCCACACCCCTTCCAACTTGATTTGGTGACAGGGCCTGACCACTAAGAAATCTGTCCCACAGCTGAGGCTGAGCTTTCCATCCTTCACTCATATCAGGCTCTTACACTTGCTGGCTCTATTGTCTGTCAGGGATTAACAGGTTTTTGCTTAGCTTTAGAGCACAGAATTTATTCTAGCCATCCTCTGTAATGTTGGACTGGCTTCGAGAAGGTGGATTTGGTAGCATGAGGGATAGGGCAAGAGAAAACTAAATTAGGGATGGTCAGAAATCAGAGGGTGATTCATGCAATTGTAGGCACCACTTAACTCCAATTTAGAATGAGATTCTAGCCGGTAGTCTGTTCTGGAAGTCTAGCAGGACAGCTGTTAGTTTCATAAAAACCCTTGTCTCTATGGCTTCCCACCATTAAGAGCTGTGATAAGAAGCAGGACACAGTCCTGGGCAGAGGCCCCTGGGAAACCAGACTGTCATCTGGAGTTCAGAGCTGGGTCCTGCTAGTGGCAGATAATCTGTGTTTCAACCAGCGTTAATAGAGCAGAAATCGAAGCAGCCTGGGGAAATGGCCAATTGGCCTAGGGCTGTCAAAGCACTGGAGAGAGAGACGGGGAGCAAATAAAGAGCAGAGCCCCAGCGTGCGCTGGGATTGGCCTAATAACTGATGGGAAAGACTCACTATAAAATGGAATGGTGTTCAGATGGTGAGGCTTTCAGTTCCAGGCATGAGGAGGAACTGCATTAGTAGTTAATATTTCCACGCAGTGAGCTGCCCTGGCTGTCAGATGGAGTCCTGTGTTGGAGGAGGAGTGGGCTAGGGAAGGAGTAGGCTCCTTCCCATTCCCACCCGCTCCTGTGATTCCAGACTGGGCCTGGACTCCTCGCAGAGGTCAATGATGATGAGTAAAAGGTCTGATTGCACTGAAAGTCACAGTCCCTCCCTTGCCCTCAACTCCCAGCAGCCCCTTTTCCTAGCACACTTAAGTTATGTGTATGGGATCATGGAGCAGCTGATAGTTAAGGATTTTGTCAGTGTGTGTTTCCGAGAGTGATGGGTCACAGCTGACTAGTGTCCAACAGAACCGGTTACACAGGAGCTTGACGAGTGGCGGTCAGGGTGTGACAGTGCATGATCTCAAGTTTTCAATCTGAGACCTCCTCAGGAGAAAGGCTTTTTTCTTTTTACAGGAGAATTACATGGAGGTAAAAAGTCAGGTCACCTAGAGCCGGGCCTTGTGGCGCAAATCTATAATCCCAGTACTTGGGTGGCTGAGACAGGATCATAGGTTCATGGCCAGCCTTAGCAACTTAGTGAGGCCTCTGCAACTTAGACCGTTTCAAAAATAAAGAATAAAAAATAGGGCTGGGGGTGTAGCTCAGAGGTAGAATGCCCCTGGGTTCAATCCCCAGTACCACAAAAAAAATAAATAGTGCTGAGGATGTGGTGTCACACCCCTGGGTTCAGTCCCCAGTACCACCAAAAAAAAAGGGTCACACGTCATAGAGATTTCAGCCGTGGGACATGGGGCAGGTGGACAGGCAAATCCTCAACTGCTGCTGCTCCCAGGCTGTTAAGGGCGATGCTCTCAGTAATGGCCGTCTCCCCACGCTTGCTGGGTTGGAAGCAAATCACATACCATTCTTCATCCAGAAATGCTTCTGTCTCCACTGTCCTGTTAAAGTCTCCAAAAATAATAACTGATACTTTTATTGATAACCTGTTCACTTTTAGGCACAGTCTTAAGTCATAAAAATCTTTTTGTAGATGAACAAACTGAGGATCATCCTGCTGGTACATGTGAGTGCCGTAATGTTTCCAGAAAGAACTACATAGAATTCTATTATAACACTGATGGTGTTATAGGACCAGTGTCAGCTTCTATTAGGGCACATCAAAAAAAGCTTTCTGCCGGGCGTGGTGGCGCACACTTGTAATCCCAGTACTTTGGGAGGCGGAGACCGGAGGATCCGGGTTCGCGGGCAGCCTCAGCTCTTTTTCTCTCTCTCTCTCTCTCTCTCTCTCTTTCTCTCTCTCTCCCTCCTTAGTGAGGCCCTCCGCAACTTCGTGAGACCCGGTTTCAAAATAAAGTATAAAAAATAGGGCCGGGGGCGTAGCGCGGAGGTAGAACGCCCCTGCATTCCATCCCCGGTACCGCAAAAAAAAAAAAAAAAAAAGCTTTCTTAGCAGGCTGTGGTGGTGTATGCTTGTAATCCCAGTGACTTGGAAGGCTGACACAGGAGGATCACAGATTCAAGGCCAGCCTGGACAACTTAGCAAGACCCTGTCTCTAAATAAATTTTTTAAAAGAAGGTGCAGGAGATGTGGCTCAGTGGTGTACCTTAGAGGTAGAATGTCCCAGGGTTCAATACCCAGTACAAAAAAAAGAATTTTTTTCTTTCCAAAAAATAATAGGTCAAAAGGTCATTATTCAGCCAGGTGTGGTGGCGCCCGCCTATAATCCCAGCAGTTGGGAGGCTGAGACAAGAGGGAGGATTGCAGATCCAGCCTCAGCAACTTGGCGAGACTTTCAGCAACCTCGCGAGATCCCATTTCAAAATATAAAAAAGGGCTGGGGGTATGGCTTGGAGGTAGAATGCCTCTGGGTTCAACCCCCAGTACCACCAAAAAGAAAAAGGAAAAAATGTCATTATTCTTAGAAAAAATTAAATTAGTGCAAATACAAAACTTAGGCAATCTGTACTGCTTTTGCCTTTTGAGAAGGTTGCCCTGCATTTAAATAAATGCAACTGTAACTCTAAGAATGAAGTGGTAGTAGAATCTTAGAAGACCTGGGCTAGGAGTCCACTTTCGCTTACGGTTGGATTCACCTCTATAAGGATGAATTAATGTTTTTGCCCGGAGTTAGGTATTCGGGGTATGTGTGTATGTTTTGGGCTTCAAACAGGGTGCTTGTCTTGCAGGATGCGCACGATGGGGAAGTGAACGCTGTGCAGTTCAGTCCAGGTTCCCGGTTACTGGCCACAGGAGGTATGGACCGGAGGGTCAAGCTGTGGGAAGTATTTGGAGGTAAGAGCCCATTCGAATCTACAGAAAAAAGCTGTGTTGGTAGAATCTGGTTGACCTTGCTCTCAGGCACTCTGTGAATTGTTTATCTTCCTTTTTTTTTTTTTGATGCTGGGATTGAAACCAGGGTTATTCTACCGCTGAGCTACACCCCCATTGCCCTTTTTAAAAATTTTTTTATTTTGAAAAAGGACCTTGCTAGGTTGCTGAGTGTCTCACTAAATTGCTGGGTCTGACGGGTCTGACCTTGAACCTGCTGTTCTCCTGTTTGTGTCCTAAGTGCTGGGACTACAGGCATACACCACCACACCCCAGCTAACGTAGAACATATTATGTAGAGAATCATCTGACCAAAGCATAATTACCATTCCAATTTTTTTTTTTTTTTTTGCGGTACCGGGGATTGAATGCAGGGGCGTTCTACCTCCGCGCTATGCCCCTGGCCCTATTTTTTATACTTTATTTTGAAACCAGGTCTCATGAAGTTGCAGAGGGCCTCACTAAGGAGAGAGAGAGAGAGATAGACAGGGAGAGAGAGAGAGCGAGAGAGCTGAGGCTGGCCATGAACCCGGATCCTCAGGTCTCCGCCTCCCAAAGTACTTGGGATTACAAGCGTGCGCCACCATGCCCGGCCCTCCAGTTTTTCTTTATATCTAAATGTATGTTTGCTCTTGATTTCCCAAGCAATGACTAGAAAATACTGTTATGAATATATTTAGGTTAGCAAGTATTCTGTAATTTTTCTCATATATACTAATCAGAGCATCTTGCAAGGTAGTACTGGTTTTAGAAGGAAAATAAACCTCTCTCTCTCTCTTTTTTTTTTTTTTTTTTGTGGTACCGGGGATTGAACCCAGGGGCATTCTACCTCTGAGTTACACCCCCAGCCCTATTTCATTTTTAATTTTGAAACAGGGTCTTGTTAAGTTGCTGAGGCTGGCTCAAACCTGGGATTCTCCTGTCTCAGCCTCCCTGGTACTGGGATTATAGACGTGCGCCACCATGCCCAGCTGTGAAATAAATCTGTATAAACTCTACATCAGCCTGTAGCTTATGCATTTAATAATGGCAGTGACCTAGAAGAAAAAAGACAAGCCATATCTAAGCTGATGGTAACATAGAGAAGTATTAACCTGGAAGCAGCGTGTTAAACAAGGGGTTGGTAAAAGCATCTCTGGAAATTCTGAAGCTAGGCATAGCCCAGTTTTGACATTTTTGAGATTCAGTTAATATGAATGTATTGTTACTAAACAAAATAGAAGGAATAAGGCTAAAGGTTTTTATAGGAGTGATATGTCAGGTTTCCATAGTTGTAGCGTACACATTATCACTGTCCCCCTAATGTTTTTTTTTTTTTTTTGCAGTACCGGGGATTGAACCCAGGGGCGTTCTACCTCCGCGCTACACCCCCGGCCCTATTTTTTTATACTTTATTTTGAAACCGGGTCTCACAAAGTTGTGGAGGGCCTCACTAAGTAGAGAGAGAGAGAGACAGAGAGAGCTGAGGCTGGCCACGAACCCGGATCCTCCGGTCTCCATCTCCCAAGTACTGGGATTACAAGTGTGCGCCACCACGCCCGGCTTCACTGTCCCCTAATGAATAGCTCCAAAGTGCCTTTGTCTCAATTCCTGTGGTCCTCACAATAGCCCTGTGTGTTTAGAAAGGTGGTTGACACCCAATGACAATAAAAGTCAGGAGATATTACATGATTTATGTAATTTGTGTGGCTAGAAAATTATCTACATGGCAAGTGAGTTGGTAGAGCCAGGACTGACCAAGGTCATGTGATTTTAAATCCCATATTCCTTTTTGTTGTTGCTGAGAATTGAACTCAGGGGCATTCTTCCTCTAAGCTACACCCCCAGCCCTTTATTTTATTCTTTGTTTTGAAACGGGGTCTCTCTAGATTGCTGAGGGCCTCACTGAGTTGCTGAGACTGGTCTCAAACCTGCGATCCTGCCATTTCAGCCTCCCAAGTACTGAGATTACAGGCATGAGCCCCCACGATTTACCACTTTTGATGCTTGTTAGAGTATGAGCAGTCTATTAATTCCTTTGGTTAGAGTAGATTATAGTGAAGCACTGTACCGGTCTGCCCTGACCTTCAATTTGCAGGAAAGTGACTTAGTTAACCCCCTAACCCTTGAAGCCTATTGAAGCCCATGAAAAATAATAATAAAGCCCTACCATAAGAAAAAAGTCTTAGGGGATTTGGTTTATGAAATTTAAGCAGGGCTGAGTGTAGCTCGGTTTTAGAGGACTTGCCTAGCATCCACAGATTTGATTCCCAGCACCACAAAAAAATAATTAAATTTAATTAAGCTGGACGTGGTAGTGCACGCTTGTAATCCCAGTATTTGGGAGGCTGAGACAGAAGGATTGCAGGTTAGAGGCCATCCTCAGCAACTTAGCAAGACCCAGTTTCAAAGTAAAAAATAAAAATAGGGCTGAGGTTGTGGCTTAGAGGTAGAATGCCCCTGGGTTCAGTCTCCAGTACCCCCAAAAAAATTTTTAAGCAAGTAGTCCATTTTGATTATGCTATTGCAATTAATGAAAAATAACACAAGATATATTTTTTGTTCTACTCCTTGGCCAGTAAAACCAGCTCTGAGATTGGCAGGGTGAAAGCAGGGCTGCAGGAAAAGTGCCCTGCTCTTTGGCGAGGGAGAGTCAGGACAGGAGGGAGGCATCGGCAGCTAGCTGGCGTGCCAGGACCATAGGACATGCGCAGGAATTTTAAGGCCAAATCCCAGGGGCTCCAAACTAGGCTTTACTGGCGTCCTACTGACTCGTCAGTTAAACATAATGTTAAGCACTTCTTTTCAGACCTTAATGAGAATTATTAAACCATGGATTCTGAAATTTTAGTGGTGGTTTACTACAAAAGTGGTAGTTTGCACAAGTACTGATCAGACCCAAAGATTAATGTGTGCAAGTTAAAATTTTTTACTGAGAAGTAACAGAACTAGATAAACTCAGGCTGCGTAGCTCAGTTGACATGTTTTATAAAGTCTTACACTTACCTCTTTGTAAAGGGAACTAATGACTTAAAAGAATAGTTTAATAATACACATGCAAAATGCTAGAGTCTTCACCCATTTAAATGTTTATTGCTGTGCCAGGCGTGGTGGCAGAGACCAGAGGTTCCGGGTTCGTGGCCAGCCTCAGCTACTTAGTGAGGCCCTCCGCAACGTTGTGAGACCCGATTTCAAAATAAAGGATAAAAAATAGGGCCGGGGGTGTAGCTCGGAGGTAAAACGCCACTGGGTTCAATCTCTGGTTCTGCAAAAAAAAAAAAGCGTTTATTGCTTTAGAGACTAACAGTTTATTTTGACTCTCATATTCTGTTAGTCCTGGGGTTTGATTCTGCAAAAGTGCAGGAAAGCTCCTGTTTTGACAGTGTAATTAGCTTCTGTTATATTTCAGTACCCCATCAATCCCATTTATCAATTTTAACTTCCTGTCTTTTCTTAATTTTTTCTTTTTATACAGACAAATGTGAGTTGAAAGGTTCCCTATCTGGTAGTAATGCTGGAATTACAAGTATTGAATTTGATAGTGCTGTAAGTATCTAATATCTGTGATTTTAGAGGTTATTGAAAAATAAGACATCTGATTCTTGAAATAGAAGTAGCTTACCTGGTTTCTCTGCCATTCTCTGTATCTTAAATCAGTCCCAGTTAGAGAAAGGTGGAAGTGGATTATAGAACTGGTATATCAACTGATAAACCCTAGAGTTTGGGTTTATACAAAACTAAAACACACTAATTTACACAATTAGACTCGTAGTGTAACTCAGTACTTTTTTTCTTGCTTTCTTTTTTCCTTGGTACTAAGGATTAAAGCCAGGGCACTTTACCACTGAGCTACACCCAGCCCTTTTTTTGAGACAAGTTATTGCCAAGTTGCCCAGGCTTGCCTCGACATTGAAATCTTCCCGCCTCAGCCTCCCAGGTACTGGGATTACAGGCGTGTGCCACTGCACTCGGCTTATATTTAAGTTTTTATAAGTGTTCCACATCTGGGATGATGAGACAAAATTGGTTAAAAACTACTCCTTGAGTTTAATTGGGGAGTAATAATGAAATAAGATGGAAAGTCAGGTGTGGGTCAGACTATGTCTTGCGTTGAAGGGTTTAGACTTCAGTGAAGCCGGGTGGAGCCTTGAGAGGGTGTTTTGGAGGTGCTAGGGATCATAGTCACAGTTTGCGCATGTTCAGTAAACACTCTACTATTAAGCCGTATCCCCAGCCCTGAGAGGTTTTTAAAAACTAGAGGCCAAGCCAGGTGTGGTGGTGCACGCTTACAATCTCAGTACTTGGGAAGCTGAGACAGGAAGATTGCAGGTTCAAGGACAGCCTCAGCAAATAGTGAGATTCTCATTAACCTAGCAAGACTCTGTTTCAAAATAAAAATAAAATTGGGCTGGGGGTGTAGCTCAGAGGTAGAATACCTGGGTTCAATCCCCAGTGCCACAAAAGAAAAAGAACAGAGGCCAAGCCGGGTGTGGTAGCGCACACTTGTAATCCCAGTGCTTGAGACAGGAGGATTGCAGGTTCGTGGCCAGCCTCAACTACTTAGTGAGGCCCCCTGCGACTTAGTGAGACCCTGTTTCAAAATAGAGAATAAAAAAATGGAGCTGGGGGTGTAGCTTGGAGGCAGAATGCCCCTGGGTTCAACCCCAGCTCCGCAAAAAAAAAAAAGAAAGAAAGAAAGAACAGAACAGAACAGAGGCCAGGCATGGTGGTGCATACCTGTAATCCCAGTACTTGAGAGGCTGAGACAGGAGGATCACAGGTTCAAGACCAGCCTCAGTAACTTAGGGAGACCTTGTTTCAAATTTTAAAAATCAGTAAAATAGAGCTGGGGTGTAGCTCAGAGGTAGAATGCCCCTGGGTTCAATTTTTGGTGCCACACACAACAAAAAAAACAGAATGGCATTAAATTCTGGAATAGTTGATAACTGGCAGTATTGAAGACTGGATTGGAAGTGGCAGGTCTGCGGTGGTCAACGTGTTCTGCAGACATGCCAGGCCCGGGTTGGGGCGGAGGTGGTGAGGCAAGACAGGAGAGGGCGTGACTAGGAACTTGGCACGTGGGAGGTGGGTGGCCTGGGAGAGCGATGGTTGGGAGGAGCAGGGGTGCCTCTGGGCTTCGCCGCTTGGACTGTATGCGGAGAATGTATGTGTGCTGTTAAGGGAAGGTGGTGAGGGAAAAGGTGAGGGGGGCTTCTGTGGCATCGAGGTGAAGGGAATGACCAAGGAGATCTGCTTGTTGACAGCACACTGCTGATGATAGCTGGCATTCAAGTTGGGTGCAGTTTAAAACCCTAGACTTGACTATTGGGAATGTGTAAGCAGAATTCCTCTATTTTGGCTAAAAGATATTTGTCCTCTCCTTCATTCCCTAGGGAGCTTATCTCTTAGCAGCCTCAAATGATTTTGCAAGCCGCATCTGGACTGTGGATGATTATCGATTACGGGTAAGACAGACTCTCCAAACTACATATGGCTGTCAGGGCACAAAATAAAGAAAAAGCAGCATATGAAGCCGGGCGTGGTGGCTCACGCTTGTAATCCCAGTACTTTGGGAGGCGGAGACTGGAGGATCCAGGTTCGCAGCCAGCCTCAGCTCTTTCTCTCTCTGTCTCTCTCTCTCCTTAGTGAGGCCCTCCGCAACTTCGTGAGACCCAGTTTCAAAATAAAGTATAAACAATAGGGCCAGGGGCGTAGCGCGGAGGTAGAATGCCCCTGCGTTCAATCCTCGGTACCGCAAAAAAAAAAAAAAGAAAAAGCAGCATATGATCAGAGGACTTGTTCGCATTTCCCCCCAAATCATACTTGTTCACCGTTTCCTCTTTGGGGAAATTTGTGTTTCTTCTTGTGCTCTTTCTTTGTCCAGGATTCAATTTCAACATATTTGCAATAGGACATTGCAAATATTTCCATGAAAGACTTCGGATATTTCTGTTCATAAGAGCTAGGTATTTTGGGTAGATACCAATTTTAGCTTAACTTCATAGATTTTAGCACCAACATGTGAATTGTGATTTTTATGGACCCTAAGACCTAAAACTTACAGAGGATAGCTGGAAAGTAGAATATATAAGTAAGTAAGGATATACTTATGATAGAAGTAAGACAACTCCTAAAGCTGGGCCATAGGAGAAGGTATAGTGGGTAGAATAATGTTGAGGAAATCTGCGCTTGAACCCAACTGGGAGTCAAGGCAGACCATAACGTAATGGTCGTATCACAGTCTGATGGAAAAGCATATGGCCTGATCTGCAAAGATGCTTTTCTCCTTGAGCTGGAAAGAGTTGTCACATAAGTTCATTAAATAAAAGCCACTGAAAGGTAAAAGATGAGTTTGGCATTGGCGGGCATTTTACCAAAAAAAAAAAAAGAGACAAATTTTGTATTGACCCACGCCCCAAACTGGCATGATGTTAAGATGAATTTCCTAAATCTATAGGGAGGTGAAGGAGCTATATTAAAATGGTCTGATAGATAGGTTTCTGGTGGTCTGATTTGATGGTGTAGGAATGAAGCTAGAAGAACCTTCAGAAACACAGTTAACATCATTTTGGCTTTTTGTTTTCCTGAACGAGCTGTATGGAAAACTAGCAGTATTACTTGGTAGCCAGTACCTTAAAGGTAGTGATTCTTGATTCTCAATTGAAAGAAGATCCACGTTTTAACATGCAGAGTGTGAGCCCTGAAGATGACAAAGATGTGTGTTGTAGCAGCTGAAGGACCTGCCTGTGCTGCTGCCTGGGAGGAGCCTGCCGCAGGCTACATCCATTTGTGTGCCTGAGTACGTTTGCAGTAGAAGCCCAGGAGCACTGCACCCTGGTGTAGAAAAGGTGCCGGCCAGGCCTCCTGGCTGCACTGCAGTCCATCCTGTAGTGAACTCTAATTCATTTAACCATTGGCCTCTTATTGTTGTTTAAGATGGGGTGACTACTTCCCGGTATATTCCTTTCCCAGTAAAAGGGAAAGGGAATTTTCTTGAGTGACTTCAGTGCGAGAGACCCAGTACTGAGCTGTAAATCTTATGTATATTCCTGTTTTAATTCTCAGGGAAAGCTGGGCGTGGTGGCACACACTTGTAATCCCAGTACTTGGGAGGCTGAGACAGGAGGAGGAGGATAATAATTCTCAGGGAAAGCCGGGCGTGGTGGCGCACGTTTGTAATCCCAGTACTTGGGAGGCTGAGACCAGAGGATACAGGTTCGCGGCCAGCCTCAGCTACTTAGTGAGGCCCTCCGCAACTTCGTGAGACCCGGTCTCAATAAAGGATAAAAAATAGGGCCGGGGGTGTAGCGTGGAGGTAGAACGCCCCTGGGTTCAATCCCCGGTACCGCAAAAAAAATAATAATTCTCAGGGAAACCAGGTGAGGTAGATATGTGAGGAAACTTAAGTTCAAATAAGCTAAAAAGTGATCCAGTTGTTAAGATTAGAATTTGAGTTATGCTCTTTCCTGCATTCAGCTGGTCAATATTATTCAACACTGACCAATTACTGAAGAGAGACTGGCAGCCTTCCTTATCTTGGGCCTAGAAGGAGAAAAGGAAGGAGTTAAGGATTCAACCGGAAGTGCAGGGCGGTATTCTTCATTGGTGAAAGAGGAGTTCTGTGCAGAACTGTACAGATGGGCATCAAACTTTGGGCCTGAACTAACAAGGAGACCTAGGGAGGTGGACCTAAAAACAAAGGTCATAGTGTTGGGAAACTTTGTCCCAAGTGAGGGAATTTGAAAGGGCGCCCTCTTTGGAGAGGGTGTCCTCAGTATGCTGGCTCACCGAGCCCTAGCTGGCAGGGCACTGGCATGGATGAGTTGGGGACTGATGATGCCATGCCTGGGCTGTCGCTTCCTTTGCTAGACAGTTGGTTGTGAGGTGTCTGATATGTCCAGTCACTTGAAAGAAAGGACTCCAGATGAGTGAGGTGAGCGTGTGCGTGTAGGAGCCAACAGCATGTAGTTTTTAAGTAGTTAGGAAAGACTCTGGATTGAATCTAGGGGTGTTTTACCTTCGAGCTACACCCCCAACCCTATTGTTTTCATTTTTTATTTTGAAATAGGGTCTCACTAAGTTGTGGAGAGCCTCAGTAAGTTGCTGAGGCTGGCCGTGAACCTGTGATCCCCCTGTCTCAGCCTTCCAAGTACTGGAATTACAGGCGAGCACCACTACGCCTGGCTTATGAAAGACTCTTAAAGGGGAGTGCTAAAAGGAAGACAGTTGATGCCACCCACGAGCCTTGTTTAGGCCCTGCTAAAACAGCACAAGGAAGAAGAGCATATTCCTTGGGCACAGATGTCGCAGAGACCCATGGTGTGCAAACCAAGTCAGTAGCACCACAAAGCCCATGCATCGTCAGCTAATGGTGAAAACTGCCTGTGCCATAAGGTTAAAGGAGGATGGACACTTGAAGGAAGAGTATAATTGTGAAAAGATTAACATGTGGGCTTAATAGTGTGCCAAAAATGCCTGGTGTGGTGTCAGGTGCTGGTAATTTAAGGAAACCTTGTTTCAAAATTAAAGGCCTAGGTGCCTGGCGTGGTGGCGCACGCTTGTAATCCCAGTACTTTGGGAGGCGGAGACCGGAGGATC
>PVJS01019907.1:0-33188 GCA_004027185.1 Glis glis | reverse complement strand
GTTCAATCCCTAGCACCACACACACACACACACACACACACACACACACACACACACAATCACTTGGGGAACATATTAAGATCACTGATTTTTTTTTTTTTGCAGTACCGGGGATTGAACCCAGGGGCATTCTACCTCCGGGCTACACCCCCAGCCCTATTTTTTATTCCTTATTTTGAAACAGGGTCTCACTAAGTTGCGGGGGGCCTCACTAAGTAGCTGAGGCTGGCCGCGAACCCGGATCCTCTGGTCTCAGCCTCCCAAGTACTGGGATTACAAGCGTGCGCCACCACGCCCGGCAAGACCACTGATTTTTGAGCCTCACCCTGAGACATTCTGATTCAGTAAAGCCAGGCTTCGGGCCCAGGAATTTGCATGCTACCTAGGACTTCGTGTGATCCTAAGGTAGGTGACAACTCATAATATGAGAAATGTAAACTCAGCACCTTCTCCTGCTAACATGTATGTAAAGTGCTTTTCTTATGCAGTACTAACCTATCCTAGGAAGTGAAAGTAACTCTTAACACTAAGCCCATTTTATGGCTGAATAATTGGAGTCATAGAAAGGTTCAGAAACTAGCCCAGGTTCATACATCTTAGTAAGTGGCAGAGCATGAGTCCGTGTTCTTAATGTCTACACTACAGCACCTCTGTGCAAGGGAACCTAGCACCCTCTAGCCTGGGCCCCCAACCCTTTGACCTCTGAAGCTACTGCTCTCCAGGTCCCTCTCAGGGCTGGGGTCAAGACTCACCTGCAGGGCGAGGTCCACGGCCTCCTCATACAGCTCCAGCACCTTGTAGACATGGACACAAGCACGGTGGTGGCCGTGCTCAGCACAGAGCCGCAGTGCATACTTGAGGTCATAATGCACCCGGTGCGGGCTGGCCCCTGCCTGCTCCAGGTAGGCCAGCAGCGAGGCTGGCTGGCCGCGGGCGTACAGCGACAGCAGGTAGTTGTGAATGGCCTGCTCAGTCTCCCCGAGCACATTCACGCAGAACTCCATGTAGCGGATGGCCTGGCTCACCTGCTGGGTCTCACCACCCTGGCTGTAGTTCACCAGCGCTGGGATGAGCTGCCGGGCATCCAGCCGGTTGCCCAGCTCGATCCAGGCATCTACCAGCTGGCGGGGGATGTGACGAATGAGGATGGGTGAAAACTTGTAGAAGAGCTGGGGGTCGCGGTGGCGGGCTAGCACGGCCAGGGCCTCCTCGTAGGCCTCGTGCTGGCAGTGGTACGCCACCACCCGTTCGTAGTCCTGCATGATCACTGCAAAGTATACCATGTGTTCTGTGTCCCCATGACTGGCAAGCAGCTCATGGATAGAGGCCCGGCTGGCAAAGAGCCACTCCTTGTGGCGAGGGCTGCTGAGGAAGGCACGGAAGCGCTCCCGTGTTTCCCGGTAGAGGTTCAGAGCCTCTGGGTCACCCTGCAGAGCCCCAAGCCGGCTCAGGTAGAGCTCAGTCAACCAGGTAGTCAGCAGCGTGGCCTGGGTACGCTCGGCTGGCTTCAAACTGGCCAGTTTTCGCTGCAGGAACTCAGCCAGAGCCTCCTCCTGTCGGGCCTCCAAGAACTTAAGGGCAATCTCCTCAAAGTAGCTCTGGGTCAGGGCATAGCAGCGGGCACTCTCCAGGTATCGACGCTGGCGAAAGCAGAAGTCAGCCTCCCGGGCCAGGACTGTGTCTAAGCAGTCAGGTCGCTCTCGACAATACTCTTTGGCCAGATCGAAGCGGTTCATGTCCAGATACGTGCGCCAGACATCCCGGGCCTCGCGCTGCACGTGATAGCGGAAGACAGCACGCTCGGTGTAGGCCCACAACTGGCCCGTGAAGGAATCCTTCACCATGTGCTTGAGTGGCCCAAACTTCTCCAGGAAGTGATCCCGCAGCACCACCTGCCCAGTCAATGTGCACACTGCCTCTACCCGGTCCGCCAGCAGCAGTAGGAAGTGGAACTGGGTCAAGACGATAGCTAGGGGTGGGCTGGCCCCAGGACCTACTCCCTCTGGGTACTCCCAGACTCGCTCGTCACTCAGCAGGGAGTCAGGACGCCCACAGTCCAACGAGCCATACAACACGCCATCCCCCATCATCCATGCAAAGGCCCGGGGTGCAGAGCGCAGCTTGGGGGTATAGAAGGCCAACTCGCTGTAGCCCAGGTTGCTGGGAAACTCACGGAATGGGGGTGGGTGGTCCGTGTAGGCAGCAAAGAGCCCCGAGAAGCCCTGGGCCTCAGCTCCCTCTGCTGCTCGGCCCATGAACTGGAAGAGGCGCTGCCGCGTGGTAGCGATAACAAAGCCTCGCCCGTCGGGCCCCCGCTCGGCCTCAAGGGAGCACACAGGCGCTGGACCCCCTTCTTCATTTAGCACGTACAATGGACGGAAGTAGAGATCTGGGGCAGGGCCAAAAAGCCCACCCTCGCTGGCTGAGAGCTCAGCTTCGAAGATCTGGCCTTGGGCAGTGCCAACCAGGATGGGGCCTGTGCTGCTCTCCGTGCCCAGTGCCTTGTTCCAACCTACACTTTCCACCAGCTGCCCCTTCCAGCGTGCTAGAGGCCGTACCTTCTGTCCATTACGGTTCACGTAGAGGACCTCGGTGCTGCTCAGAGCAATCAGCAGGTGAGAGCCTGGAGAGGGCAGAACGTGGCACCCGAGTGGATGATGCCATTCCCACCTCCTCCTGGGCCCTTTCCCCCTCAGATCCCAAGCAGTGACTCACCCAAAGGCCCCCTTCCTCAGATCTTCACCCCCACTTACCAGTGTGGTCCAGGAACATCTTGTGAACTTTGGCGTCATCCTTGCGCCCCAGCTCCACTTGGTTGGGCTCATTTGCCTTGCCCAAGTCAATGCTGTGGAGATAAGAGTCACAGTATCACTCTAGAGAAAGGCAGATCCTTTTCTGGACCATGAACCTCTTTTGCAATCTGGTAAAAGCCATAATGTTTCTTCTCTGAAATCTACATATACACAGAAAATTCTGAATATAGGGAGGGAAATACACCAAGTGATGTGTGCATGTATCACTCTGAATCTCATTATGATGTATAGTTACAATGCACCAATAAAAGCGTAAAAAAATTCTGAATATAATCCCATGAGAACCAAGAAAGATATACAGGGTCTTTTTTTTTTTTTTTGTGGTACCGGGGATTGAACCCAGGGGCATTCTACCTCCGAGCTACACCCCCAGCCCTATTTTTTATACTTTATTTTGAAACCGGGTCTCACAAAGTAGCTGAAGCTGGCCGGGAACCCGGATCCTCCAGTCTCTGCCTCCCAAGTACTAGGATTACAAGCGTGCGCCACCACGCCCGGCTATACAAGGTCCTACTTAAGAACCCTCGGAGCAAGGTGTGGTGACATACACCTGTAATACTAGTACTTGGTAGGCTCAAACAGGAGGATTGCAGGTTTGAGGCCAGCCTCAGCAACTGAGCAAGACCCTTGGCAACTTAGCAAGACCCTGTTTCAAAAAAATAGGGCTGGGGATGTAGCTCAGAGGTAGAATGGCCCCTGGATTTAATCCCCAGTATCTCACACATACATACACACACACACACACACACACACACACACACACACACAAGCTCTCAGGTCAGCCAGCCTTGGCACACACCTGAAATCCCTGTACTTAGGATGCTAAGACAGGAAGATCACAGGTTCGACACTGGCCTCAGTAATTTAACAAGACCCTCAACAACTTAAGTGAGACCCCGTTTCAAAAACAAAAAACAAGCTGGGTGTGGTGGCACATGCCTATAATCCCAGTACTTGGGAGGCTGAGACAGGAGGATTATAGGTTCAGGGATAGCCTCAGCAAGTAGTGAGACTCTCATCAATCTAGCGAGACCCTGTTTCAAAATAAAAATAGGGCTGGTGGTGTAGCCTCTGAGTTCAATCCCCAGTAACTAACACACACACACACACACACACACACACACACACACACACACACAGGAAAATAAAGTAGGAGCCAGGCATGGTGGCACACGCTTGTAATCCCAGTACTTGGGAAGCCGAGACAAAGGATCACAGGTTTGCTGCCAGCCTCACCAACTTTGCGAGGCCCCGCTTCAAAATAAAAATAAAATAGGGCTGGGGTAGCTCAGAGGTAGAATGCCCATAGGTTCAATCCTCAGTCTCTCACACACAAACACACACACACACACACACACACACACACACACACACACCTCTCTCAAACCAGGTGCAGTGACGCACGCCTATAATCCCAGTACTTGGGAGGCTGAGACAGGTGACAGGTTCGAGGCCAGGCTTAGCAACTTAGCAAGACCCTGTTTCAAAATAAAAAATAAAATAGGGCTGGAAGTGTATCTTGGGGGTAGAATGCCTCTGTAATAAAAACAAAACAAAACTCTCAGCTCTGAGAACTCCCCCACTTCATTCCTCTAAGTCACTAAGGAGAAGTCTTTCCCCTGTGCTCTGAAGATCTCCAGTGCATCTGGGAGACAGGCAGGCTTGTCCCAGATTGCTGGGGTCAGAAAGAATAACAAAGAGTAGCTAATGGTTACTAGGCACTTTCTATATACCAAGCCCCATGCCAAGAGCTTAATCTACTATTATTTCAATCTTCACAACAATCTTGAAGGGTATCCTGTTTAAATTTTATTTTTCTGCTGGGAGCCATGTAACACACTTTTAATCCCAATACTTGGGAGGCTGACACAGGAAGATCACAGGTTCGAGTCCAGTGCAGGATAACTTAGCAAGACTATGTTTCAAAATAAAAAGGGCTGGGGATGTAGTTCAGTGGTAGAATGTCCCTGGGTTCAATCCTCAGTACCACACACACACAAAATTGAACCAAGGGGCATTCTACCTCTGAGCTATACCCCCAGCCCTATTTTATTTTGAAACAGGGTCTCACTAAGTTGCCGAGGCTGGCTGCAAACCTGCGATCCTCCAGTCTCAGCCTCCTAAGTACTGGACATTTTTCTTAATATTTCTAAATTATATCTAACTAAAAAATTAATACAAAAATATATAAGAAAAAGGTAATGATTTTCTTCTCAAGCCCATCCTTCCCAACTGAGAACATTGATTTTAATATCTTTTTTCATGCTCATAAGTAAGGTTGTTTTATTGCTGTTATTATAAAAAAGTCTTCATCTTGTATATATCTGTATGTGTATTAGTTTGTAAATTAATATTTAATATTTCATGAACATTCCACTAGTCAACAGATATAGCTCTCTTTGTTGTTTAAATTATAATAGTGCATATTAATTGTACAAAATAATGGGTATCACTGTGTCAATTTCATTCGTGTATATATAACACACATTGATCATATCCACCCCTTTTGTTTTAATAACTGCACAACAAGCCAGGCATGGTGGCACATGCCTGTAATCCCAGTACTTGGGAGGCTGAGACAGGAGGATCACAGGTTCGAGGCCAACCTCAGCAAGTAGTGAGACCCTGTTTCAAAATAAAAATAAAATAGGGCTGGGGGTGTAGCTTATAGGTAGAATGCCTCTAGGTTCAATCCCCAATACCACACAAAAACAAAACCGCACAACATTCCATTTTATGGCTGAACCATAATTCAATCACCACTTCTATGTTGGTGGGCTTTTAGCTTAGGTCCAGTTTTTCCTACCACAAATAATACCACAATCAATATTCTGTGTCAGTGCCCCTGCAAACTGGTAATTTCTTTCTACAGTATATATTCCCAAAAGTGGGCTGCCTGGATCAAAGTTATAAATATTTTGCTGGACATGGTGATGCATGCCTGTAATCCCAGCAACTCAGGTGTCTGAGAAAGGAGGATTATAAGTTTGAGGCTAGTCTGGGCAATTTAGTGAGAACCTGTCTCAAAATAAAAAGGATTGGGAATGCAGCACTCCTGGGGTTCAATCCCTAGTACCACACATACACACAAAATACATGGAAATAGACTCTGATGCATTGCTGGTGAGTAAAAATTACCATCACCTTTTTTTTTTTTTTGTGGTACTGGGGATTGAACCCAGGGGATTCTACCTCTGAGCTCCACCCCCAGCCCAATTTTTTATTCTTTATTTTGAAATAGGGTCTCACTAAGTTGCAGAGTGCCTCACAAGTTGCTGAGGCTGGCCGCAAACCTGTAATCCTCCTGTCTCAGGCTCCCAAGTACTGGGATTACAAGCATGTGCCACCACACCGGGATTACCATCACCTTTTGGAGAAATAATTGGTTTTGTTTTTTGTACTGGGGATTGAACCCAGGGGCATTCTACCTCCAAGCTACACCCCCAGTCCTATTTATTTATTTTTATTGTGGCAGTAGGGATTGAAGGCAGGGGCATTCTACCTCTGAGCTACACCCCCCCGCCTGTTATTTTGAAACAGGGTCTCATTAGGTTAATGAGAGTCTCACTATTTGCTGAGGCTGTCCTAAAACCTGCGATCCTTCTGTCTCAGCCTCCCAAGTACTGGGATTACAAGCGTGCACCACCACACGTGGCTTTTTTATTTATTTTGAAATAGGGTCCCCCTAAGTTGCTGAGGCTGACCTCAAACCTGAGATCCTCCTGTCTCAGCCTCTCAAGTATTGGGATTACAGGCATGTGCCACCATGCCCAGCTTGGAAAAGTAATTTTACAGATTATGAAATATCTGTAACTTTGCAGAACTGGAGATTGAACCCAGAGGTGCTCTATCACTGAGCTATATCCCCTGCCTTTTTTACTTCTTATTTTGAGACAAGGTCTTGCTAAGTTGCCCAATTTAGCCTCAAACCTGTGATCCTCCTGCCCCAGCCTCCAGAGTGGCTGGGATTACAGGCATGTGTTACCATTCCTGACCTCTACCTGGCCTTATTATTTATTTTTTAATTTAAATATTTATTCCATCAAGAATTCCTTTTGTGTAACAGAGGCTATGTTTATCCCAGACGATTTTCCAGATAGATAAAAAATTTTGCAACACCTTTGTCATATATTATTTCTATTTCTAGTGGATATGTAATTCAGGACTCTAGACATTTCCAATGATCTGTGTAACCACCTGTGGGCTGAGATTACCTTTAACAGATGAAGGACCGTATTTAGAGAGATTAGGTGACTTGTCAAGATTCCATAACTAGTCAGTGGCATTGGTGGGATGTGAATCCAGGTCAGATTCTTTTTTTTGTGTGGTGCTGGGGATTGAACCTAGGGACATTCTACCTCCAAACCACACCCCAGCCCTATTTTATTTTTTATGTTGAAACAGGGTCTCGCTAAATTGCTGAGGCTGGCCTTGAACCTGTTATCCTCCTGCTTCAGCCTCCCAAGTACTAGAATTACAGGCATACACCATCATGCCCAGCTCATGTCAGATTCTTAACTACTATACTATATTCTCTCTGGGAAGGGATAGAATATGTTCCTGAAATTTCCAGATCTACCACTTTACTTGCCCAGAATAAAAAAAGGCCCCAATCAGTTAATATACCCAAATACCCTAGCACTCCCTACTCCTAAACCTTTTCAGCCCTTGATTACCGGAGCAGCGTATCCTTGCCCAGGCTCATGCAGAGCTGATTGCAGGAGACAACAAGACTGGTGATACGATCGGAAGGAGTAAAGTCAATGCGCTGCTTGGTGAAGATGGGCACTTCCTTCTCCAGCTGGGCATTCACATACCCTACAGGTAAGGAGTAAAAATCAGCTATGGAAGAGATGGAGAAAAGCAAGGAGAGGCAAAAACCAAAGCCAAACCAAATTAAAAACAAAACAGAACAAAACCACTACTTGACACTTTACCACTTTCCCAACCTATTCCCACTTCCAGGAACTAGGTAAACAAATAGTTTGAGATCACATAGTTTGCCGGTCACCTTTACAGTAAGGGTCCTGGGCTCTTCCCACACTTCTGAACCCCTGAGATGCTATTACAGCAGGAGGTACCTGGTCCCAATGGTAATGGGAGGGGAGGAGGGCGTGAGTCTGGTGGGGAGTTGGTTTGCGTATTCCTCATTATCTGTCTTTGGCCCAGCAATCCCAGGTAGCTTGAGTATTTCAGCTGCATTCTCTCCCCTTCTCCCTGACCATGCCATACTAAGACTCAGCGAGTGTCCAGAAGATTTAAGGCAGAGGGAGCTCTGGGGAATAGTTCCAATTACCGGTAACCATTTGCTGATGGTTTCTCTCTAGTCAATTGCTCAAAATATCCCAGAATTGTGCACTACTTTCTACAAAAATCGCCCCTGCACTCCAGGTTGCACCCAGCTCTAGCCAAGAACAAGAATAATTCATCTTCATTTTTCCCTGTTCGGTGACAAAAGGTCCTTTAGGACCATTCTTCCATCCCCTACAACATTTCTTTTCCACCAGTTTCTTTTATTTATTTATTTTTTCGGTACTGGGGATTGAACCCAGGGGCATTCTACCTCTGAGCTACACCCCCAGCCCTATTTTTAGTTCTTTATTTGGAAACAGGGTCTCACTAAGTTGCGGAGGGCCTAAGTAGCTGAGGCTGGCCGCGAACCTGCGATCCTCCTGTCTCAGCCTCCCAAGTACTGGGATTACAAGCGTGCGCCACCACGCCCGGCTTTCCACCAGTTTCTTTACCTATTCCCTTCGTCCCACCCCACCTGCAAAGAGGTCTGGAAAAGCACAGAATTAGGTATCAGGAGAAGTCTAGAGCCTTTTCTCAGTTCTTCCACAGCCCAACTGCGGCCCTATGGGCAAGTACTTCCTTATCTGTACCCCGTTTCCCTCTTTAGAAAGGACCCTAGTGGTAGGGCCTAGATCACGAGGCTGCTCTTGTGGCTCTTTCAAACTTCGACCATTCATTAGCTGGGAGCCAAGAGAGCCTGAGGAAAATCAGGGGCCTAGATCACAAATGCACGTCCGGAGGTGGCCCCAAGCTCTAGGAGCCGCCCTCTCCGCTCCTGCCCCGCAGGTGCCAGGAGAGCCGAAAGGTGCAGCGGCGCCCTCCTCTTCCTTACCCGAGTGGGGGATGGCCATGCTAGGGCAGCCGGGCTGCAGGACGGCGGAGCGGGATAGCGAGTCCTCATACTCATCCAGGATGGACGCCATGGTGCCCGAGCTCTGGGTCCTTCGTCCGGGGCTCGGGGATCACAACTGGGTTCCCCCCGGGGGTCCCCGTCGCCCCGGATCGGAAGCTGCGACCCCTCAGCCTCTGACAAATCCTGGGAACGTGCCGCCACCTCCTTTTTAAAATCCTGAGGACTTTCTCGAGCTCGCCTCCAAGAAAGAGAAGGTCGGGAGCCCTCCCCCTTGAACCTGGAGCAATCTTGTACTCCGCTCCCGCCCCCAAGAGACCCCCGGTTCCCCTTATTCGATCCCAACCTCGCCCCGGCAGCTCAGCTGACTCCCGCCCCCGTGACGCGCGCCGATGACGTACTTCCGGGCTCGCGGAGTCGGCCCCCGCCGCCCTCCAGCGCCTCCCGCCCGGCCCCTGCTGCAGTTTTGAGTCTCGACACTAGGGGGCAGCCGCGGCCTTCGCAGCCCTTTCCTGGCCGGCTCGCGCGGTCCACCCCAGCCTCGCCGGTTCGCAGCTTTCAAGCTCAGCCTCTCTAAACTAGGTCCCGGGGAGGAACTCCCGTTCCTCAATCTAATCTGGGTCTCCGTCCACCTTCACAAGGCACAGCCTCTCTTCCACACCCAGGAGCTCACCAGCTTCCAGAAAGTGGTAGAGCTGGTGATCAAGCCAGCGGGATGCCATGTGCCAGATACTGCCCTAAGCTGCCCCACAGTGGGGGCTCCTCAGCGTGAGGGGAGGGACGAAGGCGGGCGGAGAAGTCAAGGACTGCGGGCTACTACCATTCACTCACTCAACCAAATGGTGGGGAGCTGGGGGGGTGTATGCCTGTAACCCCAGAACATGGAAGGCTGAGACAGGAGGATCGCAGGTCTGAAGTCAGCCTCAACAACTTAGCGAGGCCCTCAGCAATTTAGTGAAACCCTGTTCAAACTAAAAAATTAAAATAGGACTGGAGGTGTAGCTCAGAGGTAAAACACCTCTGGGTTCAATCCCTAATACCACCAAAAAATAAAAATAAAAGGTGTGGAGCGCTTGCTCTGAGTCGGGCTCTGCACGAGTCGCACAGATGAGTACAACAGCCTCTCTGCCCTGGAGAAAGTCATAAGCCAGTAGGGGCGGTGGACCAGTAAATAGATCATCACTATTAGAAAAGTGATTGATGGATTTATTCATAAGGTCACTTGTTCCACAAATGAGCATCTATTCTGTGCCATGCACTGTTCCAGGTTCTGGGGACATGGCAGAGAACAAAACAGACAAATGCCTGCCCCCATGGAGTGTACCCAGCAAAGTGGCCACTGGGCTGAGTAGCCAAGAACAAATACAAAGTCTAGCAGGAATGAGGGACAGTGGAGGTGGGTGGAGAAGGCAGCAGCCACCAGCTAAAGGCAGAAAAGGGAGTCCTAAGGCACAGAAGTTTGAGGGCCCAGGTGCCACTACATTTGGGTCTGTCTCTCCCATCTGCTTAAGTGCCCCAGATGGAGTCTGTCTCCTGGGGCCCACAGACTCTACCATGCTAGAGTGGAAGGCTCTCAGCCAAGGTCACTACTATCCTCACTTTTGCAGGTAGCCCTATCCTAACAACTAAGAGTATCCCTTCACTCCCAAAGCTGTCCATTTGTGCCATTCTTAATGGGGTCATGCTACTCATTTTTTTTTTTTTTGGTACTGGGGATTCAACCCAAGGACGTTCTACCTCTAAGTTATACCCCCAACCTTTTTAAATTTTTTATATTTTTAAAATATGTGTGTGGGGGTACTGGGATACTTGGGATTGAATCCAGGGTTGTTCTACCTCCAAGCTACACTTCCAGCCTCCCTCCCCCCCTTTTTTTTTGTATGTGTGTGGTGCTGGGGATTGAACCCAGGGGCATTCTACCTCTGAGCTATACCCCCAACCCTATTTTATTTTTTATTTTGAAATAGGGTCTCGTTAAGTTGCGGAGGGCCTCACTAAGTTGCTGAGGCTGACTTCAAACCTGTGATCCTCCTGTCTCAGCCTTCCAAGTACTGGGATTACAGGTGTGTGCCACCACACCCAGCATCCCAGCCAGGCACGGTGGTGCACGCTTGTAATCTCAGTACTTGGGAGGCTGAGACAGGAGGATCGCAGGTTCACAGCCAGCCTCAGCTACTTAGTGAGACCCTCCGCAACTTAGCGAGACCCTGTTTCAAAATAAAGAATAAAAAATAAGGCTGGGGGTGTAGCTCAGAGGTAGTAGAATACCCCTGGGTTCAATCCCCAGTGCCAAAAAAAAAGTGTTTTGTTTTGAAACGGTCTCACTAGGTTGCTGAGAGTCTTGCTAAGTTGCTGAGGCTGTTCTTGAACCTGCGATCCTCCTGTCTCAGCCTCCCAAATACTGGGATTAGAGGCATGCAATAGCATGCCTGGATTTTTTTTTTTGGACAGTACTGGGGATTGAACCCAGGGGCATTCTACCTCTGAGCTACACCCCCAGCCCTATTTTTATTCTTTATTTTGGAAACGGGGTCTCACTAAGTTGCAGAGGGCCTCACTAAGTAGCCGAGGTGGCTGCAAACCTGTGATCCTCCCGTCTCAGCCTCCCAAGTACTGCGATTACAGGCATTTACCACCATGCCCAAATGGTCACACTACTCTTGCTGAGGCTGGCTTTGAACCTGCAATCTTCCTGTCTCAGCCTCCTAAGTACTGGGATTTCAGGCATGTGCCACCTCGACCTGTGAGACCAGCCTTTTCATCCCTGACCAATCACTTAGAAGCTGTGCCACTGCTATTGCTCTTAGCCTCAGTTGCCTCCTCTACAGAAATAGATGTAGTAATACCTACCTAGTAGGTCTGTGTTAAGGAGTAAATTAGGTGATTTAAGCGAAAGCTCATTGCTATAGTATAATGTCCAACGTGGAGCGTGTGCTCAATAAACTCTAAATGTAGCTTTACCTGAGTCCCTCTCAAGTCCATCTTCTCTGTGAAGCCTCCCTGGACCCCTCAGAACTGGTATGGCTTTTCTTATCTGGGCCACTTGGGGGCACCTAATTATGAAATGTGAGCACTTTGCTTCGATAAAACAAGCAAGGTGATGGCAGGGAGTAACTCAGCTGTTTCGAGCATGAGGTGTCTTGGGGATGAGCTGGAGATGAGGATCCACTGGCCCCTAGCCCTCAGAATCAGTGTGGTGGTTGTCTTAAGACAGGGAAGGGCTGATTGCTGGGCCAGCAAGAGAGAGAACTTGTGAAAGAAAGCAGTGGAATTTAAGCCAGGCGTAGTGGTGCACACCTGTAATCCCAGTACTTGGGAGGCTGAGACAAGACGATCGCAGGTTTGAGGACAGCCTCAGCAAGTAGTGAGACTCTCATCAACCTAGTGAGATCCTGTTTCAAAATAAAAGTAAAATAGGGATGGGGGAGTAACTTGGAGGTAGAATGCCTCTGGGTCAATCCCCAGTACCACAAAAAAAAAAAAAGAAAGAAAGAAAGAAAAGAAAGAAAGCAGGCAGTGGAATTTGAGTTAAGATTTGGAGCACACGTATAATTTCCAAGGGTTAAAAAAAAAAGGAAGGGCATTGTGCGGGCCTCAGGAAAACCAAAAACAAAGACCCACAGTGGAGTGATGTTTGGGGATAAGAAGCTGGAGAGCTAAGGAGCAGAGAGTGGGGGAAATGGGATGGGCTATAGCCAGGTTGTGGAAGCTATTGAATGGGCCATTGGAAGGTTTCGGTTGGGGATGACCTATCTGATGTGGGTTCTGGAAAGATGGATGGTGGCTTGGATGGAGCTCACCAGAGAGGATGAGACCTGAGGCAGAGGCAGAGGAGAAGCCGCGAGGACCCAACAACAGGAAAAGAGTAAGCCGGGAAGATCTTTGTGATCTAAATAGATCATTACTACTAGGAAAGCAATTGATGGCTTTATGCGTAAGGTCACTCGTTCTGCAGATGAGCGTCCACTCTCTGCCGGGTAGTGTTCCAGGCTCTGGGGACGCGGCAGAGAATAAAACAAATGTCTCTGTCCCTATGGCGCCATCAGGGATTTAGTAGCAAGCTAGGTATGGGGGTGAAGGAAGGGTGCAGGACAACTCTTGGGGAGACCTGGCAGATGGTGGCACTGACCTCAGTGTCAGGGCACAGGGGGTGGGGTGGAGGTTACGCCATTGAGCTCAGCCTGCACAGTTGCCCATGAGATCTGCAGGGCACTTACTGGGGAAGCCCAGGACCATGGGTAAACTCTCCCAGGGGAGTCACCAACTTACTAATATTCATTTTTCAACAATTACAAAGATGAGCTCTCTCCTGTCTCAGTTTCGGCATTTGTAAAATGAGAAAATCCATCTTGAGTATAATAGGTTTTTATACAAATCACTCAGTGCTGTGCCTGTACCTAGAAAATGCTCAATACAAGTAAACTATTAGTGGTAGCTGTTGGATGAATTCAGATCCAGACCAAAAGGAGAGATTTAATTGATTTAACTAAAAACCAGATCCCCGCCCCATGCTGGGGATCAAACTCAGAGCCTTCAACATGCTAGGCAACAGCTCTATCACTGAGAGACACTCCCAAGCTATAGCTTTTCTTTTCCTTTTTCTTTCTTTTTTATTTTTTTTCTTCCAGAACTGGGGATTGAACCCAGGGGCATTCTACCTCCAAGCTACACCCCCAGCCCTATTTTTTATTCTTTATTTTGAAACAGGGTCTCACAAATTGTGGAGGGCCTCACTAAGTAGCTAAGGCTGGTGGCGAATCTGCGATCTTCCTGTCTCAGTCTCCCAAGTATTGGGATTACAGGCGTGCACCACCACACCCAGTTTAGATTTTCTTTGTGTGTGTGTGTGTTACTGGGGATTGAACCCAGGGGCATTCTACCTCCGAGCTGCACCCCCAGCCCTATATTTTATTCTTTATTTTTGAAACCAGGTCTCACAAAGTTGCAGAGGGCCTCACTAAGTAGCTGAGGCTGGCTGCGAACCCAGATCCTCCTGTCTCAGCCTCCCAAGTACCAGGATTACAAGTGTGTGCCATCACACCCGGCTGTAGATTTTCTTTTTTAAAAACAGATTTACAAGCCGGGCATGGTGGCATACGCTTGTAATCCCAGTACTTGGGAGACTGAGACAGGAGGATCACAGGTTTGAGGACACCCTCAGCAAGTAGTGAGACTCTCAGCAACCTAACAAGATCCTGTTTCAAAATAAAAATAAAATAGGGCTGGGGGTGTAACTCGAAGATAGAATGCCCCTGGATTCAATCCCCAGTATCACAAAATAAATAAATAAAACATATTTACAGAAAAATTGAGAAAACAGTACAGAGGATCCCCATATACCTCATGTATAGTTTCCCTTATGAACATCTTACATTGGTATGGTACCTATGTTAAAATTAATGAACTAATACCGATACATTAATATTAACTAAAGTTAACACATTATTCCAATTTCCTTAATTTTTGCCCAATGTCCCTTTTCTGGTTCAAGATCCCACCCAGGATCATCACTTATATTTAGTTGTCATGTCTGCTTAGGGTCCTCTTGACTGTGGCAATTGTTTTCTCTTTCATTTTTTTAATTGTTGTTGCTGCTGCTGGTTATCAAACCCAGGCCTCCAGTGATCTTGATTGAGCACATATTTTGTCGGACACTCTCTACTGGAATTTGTCTGATTTTTTTTCATGTTTTGACTTGGGCTATTTATGGGTGTGGGGGAGGTAAAGTACCCTTATCATCACATCATATCGAGGGTACATCTGAGCAACATGACTTATCACTGTTGATACTGGCTTTGATCACCTGGCTGAGGGAGTGTTTTTCCACTCTAAAGTTACCTCCTTCCCCCTTACCATGCTGAGTTCTCTGGAAGTCATGACACACTTGAACTGAGGAGAAAGGTTTTTGCTTCCTCGAAGATGAAATAAAGTTTGGAGTTCTGCCTGGGAGATTTAGGAATCTTTTCTTTTTTTTTTTTTCAGTACAAGATTGAACCCAGGGCCTCACTGATGCTTAGAAAGGCACTCCAAAAACCAGGTGTGGTGGCACACACTTGTAATCCCAGTACCTGGGAGGCTGAGACAGGAGGATTCGGGTTCGCTGCCAGCCTCAGCTACTTAGTGAGGCCCTCCGCAACTTAGTGAGACCCGGTTTCAAAATGAAGAATAAAAAAAATAGGGCTGGGGATGTAGTGCAGAGATAGAATGCCCCGGGTTCAATCCCCAGTATTGCAAATTAAAAAAAGCACTCCAACACTGAGCTATGCCAGCCCCCCCCCCTTTTTTTTTTGGTCCAGGGGCATTCTATTTCTGAGCTACACCCCCAGTCATTTATTTGTTTGTGTTGTTGTTTATTTATATTTATTTATTTTTGTGGTACTGGGGAGGCATTTTACCTCCGGGCTACAATCCAGCCCTATTTTATTTTGTGTTTTGAAACAGGGTCTCACTAAGTTGTGAAGGGCCTAAGTTGCTGAGGCTGGCCTCAAACCTGCGATCCTCCTTCCTCAGCCTCCCAAATACTGGGATTACAAGCATGCACCGCCACGCCTGGTTTTATTTTATTTTTTATTTGGAGACAGGTTCTCGCTAAGTTGCTGAAAGCCTCACTGAGTTGCTGAAGCTGTCTTCAAACCTGCGATTTTCCTGTCTTAGCCTCCCAAATACTGGGATTACAAGTGTGTGCCACCACAGCCAGCTATTTATTTATTTTGAAACAGGGTCTAGCTAAATTGTTGAGGGCCTTGCTAAATTGCTGAGGCTGGCCTCAAACCTACAATCCTCTTGTCTCAGTCTCCCAAGTACTGGGATTATAAGGCATGTACCACCACACCCAGCTCCAGCCCTTTTTATTTTATTTTGAGACACTGTCTCACTAAATTGCCCAGCCTCCAACTTGGGATCTTCTTGCCTCAGCTTCCCGAGTAGCTTACAGGAGTGGCTTACAGGAGTGTGCCACCACAGTTGGCTAGAATTCACTTTGAAATTTAATTATTGTAACCATCGTAATATATATATGTAATTTTAACAGCGTAGCTGACATTTCTGACACCAAACAGTTGCACACTTAAGATGTAATTGATAATGAAAATATAAAACCATTCAGCAACCTAGTGAGACCCTGTTTCAAAATAAAAAATAAAATAAAATAGGGCTGGGGGTGTATCTTGGAGGTAGAATGCCCCTGGGTTCAATCCCCAGTGCCACCAAAAAAACGTGTGTGTGTATACCATATATATATATTATATATATATATATATAAAACCATAAATTAAACCTCTCCTGGTATTAATAGCTTCATTCTTCCAAATGTACATGGAAGAGGGTAGTCTAATGGTATAGAAGTTCACAGAGTTGGTATAGAATTTGGGGTGGGCAAATATTTGTGTGGCCTCCTTAAGTCAGCTATTGTGATATTATTCTTCATAAGTTAATTAGAATAAAGTGATTTTCTTCCAGAAACAACAGTATAGCCCAAAAAATGTATTAAGAACCCCCAGTGGAGCCAAGTATGGTGGCTCATGCTTGTAACCCCAGTACTTGGGAGGCTGAGACAGGAGGATTGCAGGTTTGAGGAGAACCTCAGCAACTTAACGAGACCCTCAGCAAGTTAGAGAGACCCCCGTTTTAAAATAAAAAATTAAAAGGGCTGGGGGTGTAGCTCAGAGGTTGAATGCCCCTGGGTTCAATCCCCACTACCAAAATAAATAAATAAAATATTGCTGGGGAGCCGGGCGTGGTGGTGCACACTTGTAATCCCAGTACTTGGGAGGCTGAGACCGGAGGATCCGGGCTTGTGGCCAGCCTCAGCTACTTAGTGAGGCCCTCCTTAACTTGGTGAGACCCTGTTTCAAAATACAGAATAAAATAGGGCTGGAGGTGTAGCTCAGAGGTAGAATGCTCCTGTACCACAGTACCACACACACACACACACACACACACACACACACACAAGAGAAAGAGAAAAAAAAGAAAAAGAAATATAACATTATTGAATACTCTTCAGAAAAAGTGTATACTCATTACAAATAAGTATGATGAGGTATCAATAAAAACACTTAAGCATAACATATATTACAGTAAGACTGTATATACTGAAAGAGAAAATGAATAATGTAAAATACCAACTGTTAAAGAACAGCTTGCTCATGTATTTTTTAAAATGGATGGAGGATATCAAATTGCTTTGGTATTTGAATTTAGATTCCAAGTCATACATTTTTAAAAAGGGAGGTAACAGTTTTATTTAAATGTCAATATTTAGGGGTGGGGATATAGCTCAGTGGTAAAGTGTATGCTTAACATATGCAAGACTTGGGTTCAATCCCCAGCACCAAAAAACAAAATAAAAGCTGGGCATGGTGGTACAGTCTTGTAATTGCAGCTACTTGGGAGGCTGAGGCAGGAGGATTGCCTGTCTTGCATCCAGTGCTCTGAGTGACACCCTCAAGAATCGAGCCCTATGGAGCTGTCCAGCCAATGAACTTTGCAGCAAAAGGGTGAGCTAGATCTAAGGTCTGGGAGCTCAGGGAGAATTCCTGAGCAATAGTAAATAGTCAGGATCCCCAGTGCCAGGGTTCCAGAAACAGACCTGGCTAACTAGACATTTAGAAACAGACAAGCTTCAGCTGGGTGTGATGGTGCACACCTGTAATCCCAGTACTTGGGAAGCCGAGACAGGAGGATTGCAGGTTCAAGTCTGGCCTCAGCAATTTACCAAGACCCTGTTTAAAATAAAAAATAAAATAGGGCTAGGGTAGAATGCCCCTGGGTTCAATCCCCAGTACAAAAAAAAAAAAAAAGAGCTGGTGCGGTGGTTCACGCCTGTAATCCTAATACTTGGGAGGCTGAGACAGAAGGATTGCAAGGTTCGAGGATAGCCTCAGCAAGTAGTGAGACTCTCATCAACCTAGGGAGACCCTGTTTCAAAAGAAAAAAATAAGGCTGGGGATCAATCCCTAGTACCACACACACACACACACCCAAAAAAAAAAAAAAAGAATGAAAGAGAGAGTCAAGATTCATCCAGGCACAGTGGTACAAGCCTGTAATTCCAGCTATGCAGGAGGCTTTGAATGTCTACCCAAACTCACTGAAACTTAATCCCCAATGTGAGGTATTCAGAGGTGGGACTCGGTGGGCTCTTTAGGAGGTGATTAGGTTGTGAAGATTCTGCTCTTATGAATGGATTAATCCATTCCTATATTAAAGGATTGATGTGTTATCTCGTGGGTGGATCTGTCTCCCGTTTGCTTCCCTCTCCCCGTGTGATGCCCTTTGCTGCCTCAGGACCCTGCAAAGCGTTCCCACCAATAAGGCTGTATCCTCGGACGTCCCAGATTCCAGAACCATGAGCCGAATAAAACCTTTATTATAAATTACCCAGTATAGCCGGGCGTGGTGGCACACGCTTGTAATCCCAGTATTTGGGAGGCTGAGACTGGAGGATCTGGGTTCACGGCCAGCCTCAGCTACTTAGTGAGACCCTCCGCAACTTAGTGAGACCCTGTTTCAAAATAAAAGAATAAAAAATAGGGCTGGGGGTGTAGCTCGGCGGTAAAATGCCCCTGGGTTCAATCCCCAGTACCGCAATAACTAACTAACTAACTAAATAATAAATAAATAAATAAATAAACAAATTACCCAGTCTATGGTGTTCAGTTAAAGCATAGAAAACAGACTAAAGCCAGGCGTGGTGGCACATGCTTGTAATCCTAGTACTAGGGAGGCTGAGACAGGAGGATCTCAAGTACACAGCTAACCTCAGCTACTTAGTGAGACCCTGTTTCAAAAAAAGTGGGGTGTGTAGCTCAGAGGTAGAATGCCCTTGAGTTCAATCCCCAGTACAATAAATAAATAAATAAATAAATAAATAAATAAACAAATAAATAGATGCCTCCTTACCCAGGGATCCTTCTCTGATCAGCGTGAAACCCAATAAAATCTAACAGCCACCGCTCATCCTGCCTCCAGCCCTAACCACCCTTTAGCTTCTAAGACCCGACTCACCACCAGCACTTGGGAAGCGCCTGCTGACTGAACACACAACTCAACATGTTAATATGTGTTACACACACACCACCACATCACACTGCATGTGTGTGTATGAATTAAACTTGCCTATATATTCACCCACATGGCCTCTTGCAGAAATTGCTTTGAAACTTTTCGGAAATGATGAGATTTTATGTTAAAAACAACAGAAACAACACAATAATGACACAAAGACAAAATCTAAAATGTGTTAGAAAGCCAATAACACCAAATGTTGCAAGATTGTGTAGCAACTGGAACTCTCCTACATAGCTGGTGGGAATATAAAATGATGTAACCACTAACAGTCGCTTAGCATATGTATGTGCCCTGTGACCCAGCGAGTAAATAGGAGATTGCAGGTCTGAGGCCAGTGTCAGCAACTTAGCAAGGCCCTCAGCAACTTAGCAAAACCCTGTATCAAAATTAAAAATGAAATAGGGCTGGGGGTATAGCTCAGAGGTGGAATGCCCCTGGGTTCAACCTCCAGTACCACAAAAAAATGAAAAAAGGGGGGATATGCTGATATGCAACATGTTAATCAGTAACATGTGCACAGTGCTCATTATATGTCAGACAAAATAAGCTTTGAGCCAGGTGTGGTGGCACATGTTTATAATCCCAGTACTTGGGAGGCTGAGACAAGAAGATCACAGGTTCGAGGACAGCCTCAGCAAGTAGTCAGACTCTCATCAACCTAGCAAGACCCTGTTTCCAATAAAAATAAAATAGGGATGGGGGGTAGCTCAGAGGTAGAATGCCCCAGGGTTCAATCCCCAGTACTACAAAAAACAAATTTCGACTTAGTGGAAATGACTCTTGATATTTTGGTATTATGTTTTTGGGGGTATTTTTGTTTGTTTGTTTGTTTGTTTGTTTGTTTGTTTGAGACAGGGTCCCGCTATGTTATCCAGGTTGGCCTTGAACTGCTGGGCTTAAGTGTTATCTTTCTGTCTCAACCTCCCAAGTAACTGGAACTACAGACATGTGCCGCTGCTCCCCACTCTTCCACATTTTGGTACACTACATTCAAATGGGTCCCTCCTTTATTCTAATTACACTTTCTTCGAATTCTTGAGCTCAAACTATTTATACAATTTTATATCATCTAATATTCTCCTTTAACAACTTATGTTATTAGAAATTCTCTCTCTCTCTCTCTCTCTCTCTCTCTCTCTCTCCTTTTTTGGTACTGGGGATTGAACCCAGAGGCATTCTACCTCAAAGTTATATCCCCAGCCGCATTTTATTTTTTATTTTGAAACATGGTCAGCTGGGTGTGGTGGCTCATGCTTATAATTCCTGTACTTGGGAGGCTGAGACAGGAGGATCTGGGTTCGCAGCCAGCCTCAGCTACTTAGTGAGGCCCTCCGCAACTTAGTGAGACCCTGTTTCAAAATAAAGAATAAAAAAAAAAATAGGACTGGGGGTGTAGCTCGGAGGTAGAATGCCCCTGGGTTCAATCCCCAGTACCGCAAAGACAAAAATCTAAAAAAAAAAAAAAGGTTTTCTTTCTTTCTTTTTTCTTTTTTTGTGGTATTGGGGATTGAACCCAGGGGCATTCTACCTCCGAGCTACACCCCCAGCCCTATTTTTTTGTTTGTTTTTGTAGTACTGGGGATTGAACCCAGAGACATTCTACCTTCAAGCTACACCCCAAGTCCTATTTTTTATTCTTTATTTTGAAACAGGGTCTCATTAAGTTGGGGAGGGCCTCACTAAGTAGCTGAGGCTGGCCATGAACCTGCAATCCTCCTGTCTCAGTCTCCCTAGTACTGGAATTACAAGCATGCGCCACCCCGCCCAGCTTTTATTTTTATTTTGAAACAGGGTCTGACTAGGTTGATGAGGCTGTCCTCGAACCTGTGATCCTCCTGTCTCAGCCTCCCTAGTACTGGGGTTACAGGTGTGCACCACCACGCCTAGCTCATGTCCTTTTGATAACGCCTTTTTTTGCAGTAAGAAAATCATGATGGTGAAGTAGGGGGTGGAATTTCTTTTGGTTTATTCTGTGTGTGTGTGTGTGTGTGTGTGTGTGTGTGTGTGTGTGTTACTCGAAATTTAACTCAGGGGCTTTCTACTTCCGAGCTACATCCCCAGACCTTTTTATTTTTTGTTTTGAAACAGGGTCTCGCTAAGTTGCTGCGGCTGGTCTTGAGCCTTCGACCCTCCTGTCTCAGCCTCCCAAGTACTGGGATTACCTGCATGCACCACCACGCCCAGCTCTTGTTCAGTTGCGATTTTCTTGTTGATATCCAAATGTCAGTAGTAAATTTAAATAAGATAGGAGATTAACAAAAATGTCTAATAACAACTTTACCTGAGGGTGGACCTGTGGCTTGCTGGTTCTGGGCCTGACTGCCTCTTACTAGTTTTCTGATCTTGAAGTAGGTCCCTAGGTCTGTGTGTGGGGGAGGTATCAGAGATTGAACCCCGGGGGGGTCTACCTCTGAGCTACACCCCCAGCCCTCTTTCATTTTATTATTTTATTTTATTTTATTTTTTGTGGTACTGGGGATTGAACTCAGGGGCATTCTACGTCTGAGTTACATCACCAGCCCTATTTTCTTTTTTATTTTGAAACAGGATCTCACTAAGTTGCAGAGGGCCTCACTAAGTAGCTGAGGCTGGTCATGAACCTGCGATCCTCCTGTCTCAGCCTCCCAAGTACTGGGATTACAAGCATGCACCACCACACCCGGCTTTTTTTTTTTTTAAACAGTCTTTCATTAGTTTGCTAAGAATATCACTTAATTGCTGAAGCTGGTCTCAAATCTGCAATCTTCTTGTCTCAGCCTTCCATGTACTGGGATTACAGGTGTGCGCCACCATGCCTGGCTTTTTTTTTTTTTTTTTGCAGTACTGGAGATGGAACCCAGGGGCATTCTACCTCTGAGCTACACCCCCAGTCCTATTTTTTATTCTTTACTTTGAAACAGGGTCTCACTAAATTCAGAGGGCCTCACTAAGTAGCTGAGGCTGGCAGTGAACCTGGATCCTCCTGTCTCAGCCTCCCAAGTACTGGGATTACAAGCATGAGTCACTACACCGGTCTTTTTTTTTTTATAACTATTTATTTTGAGCAGGGCATGGTGGTGCAAGCTTGTAATCCCAATACTTGGGAGGCTGAGGAAGGAGGATCACAGGTTTGTGGCCAGCTTCAGCTACTTAGTGAGGCCCTCTGCAACTTAGTGAGACCCTGTTTCAAAATAAAGAATAAGGCTGGGCGTGGTGGTGCATGCTTGTAATCCCAGTACTTGGGAGGCTGAGACAGGAGGATCCAGGTTTGTGGCCAGCCTCAGCTACTTAGGCCCTCCACAATTTAGTGAGACCCTGTTTCAAAAAAGAGAATAAAAAAAAAATAGGGCTGGGGTGTAGCCCAGAGGTAGAATGCCCCTGGGTTCAATCCCCAGTACCGCCAAAAATAAATTGATTAATTAATTAAATTAAATAAAAATAAAGAATAAAAAATAGGGCTGGGGGTCCAACTCAGAGGTAGAATGCCCCTGGGTTCCATCCCCAGTACTGCAAAAAAGAAAAAACCCACAAAAAATAAAACTATTTATTTTACAACAGTTTAGATTAAAAGAAAAGTTGAGAAGACAGTACAAGGTGTTTTCATGTGCCTCGTAATCATGTTCCTTCATTAAGAACATCTTACATTAGCATAGCACATTTGTCAAAATTAATGAGTCAGAGCCAGGTGTGATGGAGAACGCCTGTAATCCCAGTACTTGGGAGGCTGAGACAGGAGAATCACAGATTCGAGGCCAGCCTCAACAACTTAGTGAGAACCTGTTTCCAAACAAAAAATAAAAAGGGCTCGGTGTGTAGCTCAGAGGTATAGTGCCCCTGGTCTCAATCCCCAGTACCACACACACACACACACACACACACACACACACACACAAATTAATGAGTCAGTATTGATGTGTGTGTGTGTGTGTGTGTGTGTGTGTGTGTGTGTGTGTGTGTAACTGGAGATACACTCCCAGCCCCCCCTTTTTTTTGCAGTACTGGGGATTGAACCCAGGGGCATTCTACCTCTGGGCTAACCCCCAGCCCTATTTTTTATTCTTTATTTTGAAACAGGGTCTCACTAAGTTGCGGAGGGCCTCACTAAGTAGTTGAGGCTGGCTGCGAACCTGCGATCCTCGGGTCTCAGCCTCCCAAGTACTGGAATTACAAGCGTGTGCCACCACGCCCGGCACTCCCAGCCCTTTTTATTTTTATCTCTAGACAGGGTCTTGCTAAGTTGACCAGGCTGGCCTCAAACTTGTGATCCTCCGGCCTTAGACTCCCATATTGATGGTATTATATATATGCACCAGGGAGCCAGCCTATACAGTATTTTTAGGTGAAGTTCAGACTCTTCACAATTTCTTAGTTTTTACTGAATGCCTTCATTCTCTTCCAGGATCCCGCCCAGCATACCACATTACATTCTCATCTTACTACACAGAGGATCCATAATATCTCCTCAGCATATCACTGTTGATCTTAATCTTGACCACCTGGCCAAAGGAGTGCTCGTCAGGATCCCCAATGTCAAGTTACTCCCCCCACTTCCCGTGGTGTATTCTTTGGAAGGAGGGCACTAACTGTGTGCAGCCCACACTTGAAGAGTGGGGGGATTATGTTTTATCTCCTTGAGTGCAGAGTATCTACATATATTATTTGGAATTCTTCTGTATGGGAGATTTGTCTGTTATACCCCATTTATTTATGTATTCAATCATTGATATCCCGTATGATTTATGGACGTTTATTTTATCCTTTGGATTATAATCCTATACTACGCCGGGCGTGGTGGCGCATGCTTGTAATCCCAGTACTTGGGAGGCTGAGACCAGAGGATCCGGGTTCGCGGCCAGCCTCAGCTATTTAGTGAGGCCCTCCGCAACTTTGTGAGACCCGGTTTCAAAATAAAGTATAATAAAAAATAGGGCTGAGGGTGTAGCTTGGAGGTAGAATGCCCCTGGGTTCAATCATCAGTACCAAAAAAAATAAATAAAATAAATAATCCTATACTACTTTATTTTGTTGTTCGGCCAGTGAAAGCTTTCAGTTTGGCGTCTGTGTCCATATGATGTACCTATATCTTCCTATTGTTTTTGTTTGTTTATTTAGCACTTCCTTACTTTTGGTACATAAAATGCTCCAGGCTCCTCTTGTATATTTCCTGTCCCAGTCTCAGAATCTATCATTTCTCCATGGAAGAATGTCAGGGCCAAGATTTAATCCTAGCAAATGTGTGTCTGGAAGTTAGGGCAGATCTGGCAGGTGGGCAGAAATAAGACCCAACCCACCCTTAGGAAAGGATTTTCCCAGCAGTAGTAGCCAGAATTGCAAATCCTCAGCTGAGAAATAGGTGACTCACCAGCTCTCCGGGTTGTCTCCTCCCTCCCCCTCTTGCTGACAACACCGTACCTAAACCAGCTCAGACAGAGGGACCTAGGTCAGAAAGTGTCCCCACCCATGAGACCAGAGAAGAATGGCCTGTCTCAGACCAAGTCAGGACTTTACCCATACCCAGCAGACATCACCCCCCATCTGTATATTATTTATGCCCCACTACCTGCAGAAAGGATTAAACAGGATTATCCTCAAATTTACAACTGCAATGAAGCTGTCATTAAAACCCAGGGAAAAGGACAAGAGCATTGTAAAGAAGAGAGAGCATGAACATGTGTGTGTGTGAGTGTGTGTGAGTGTGTGTGTGTGTGTGTGTGTGTGTGTGTGTGTAGCAATTTTGTCTCAGACACCTGGGCTGGGACAGCTTCCCTAGGATCCCTGAATCACTGGTTGCTGCACCGGAAGGGCTTTCAGAGATAAACACGCTTCACCTGTCATTTTATAGCACTGAGACTAATGAAGTGATTTTGTAGTAGTCACACAGCTAGTGAGCTGAAAAACTGGAATACTGGGACAGGTCTTCTGATGTCCTGGTCTTTTTTTTTTTTTTTTTTTTTGGCGTTACTAGGGATTGAACCCAGAGGGGTTCTACCTGTGAGCTACACCTCCAGTTCTTTTTATTTTTTATTTTGAAACAAGATCTCACTAAATTGCTGGGGGCCTTTCTAAGTTGCTAAAGCTGGCCTCGAACCTGCAATCCTCCTGTTATAGCTTCCCAAGTAATGGGATTACAGACATGTGTCGCCATGCCTAGTTGATGTCCTGGTCTTTAAAAATCCCTCTTCCTTTCTAGAAGAAAACAACAGTGTTTGGACTTTCTAGGGGGATACAATGGCAGGACAACACTTAAGGCCTCTTTCATTTGCTAGGTGAATAAATTCATGTGGATGTGTCTCAGAAATTTTGGGGGCTCTGACACTAAAATTTGGATTATTAGCATCCCCAGACATTTGGATGTAGGGAATGGAGGGTGCAGACACTGGGTTGTAGAAATGGATACCGGGGATCCTACCATTTCCCCATAGTCAAGATGTTAATGGTTAAGTCAGCAACTTTTTAGCTATTGTCCTTGATTTTTGTCAAAAGAAGATGGAGAAGTCGAAAAAAGAAAGAAAGAAAGATCAGAAATTCTGAGACTTTTTCCAAGGGATCTAGAGATTTGGATTTCTGGTATTCCTACCACCTCTTTGAGAAATAGAGTTGTCTTTTTCCTTTAATAGTCACCACCCCTCTTTCTCCCAACACTTCCCTTCCCAAAACTCATGAATGTCTGACTTGCAGTGTGAAGGTGTTTCAATGATCTTTGTATAGGCTGAGATGAAAGACTGCCTTGGGAATCAGAGAAAGGATTCTGGGCCTGGTGTCACTTGGTGTGGCTGCAATAAAGAGACTAAATTAGCATCAGGCTCTTCCCCACTTGCTCTCTATGTGACCTTCTAAAGGCTACCTAGGAGATCTTGTCTTAGTCTGTAAGCTCCTTCTAGGGCAAAAAGAGTGGGTGGCCCAGAACAGCCTCTGCAAATAACTATTAAGTGCTCTCACTGATAATGAAGACGATATTAGGTACTTTGGGGATTTATATAATATTCAAATGGAGAACTGTCCTTGAAGATCCTCTGCAACATGAGTTCATTAGCGAGGGAGTGAAGGTGTTCGAGTCCTGCCTTCAGGCTGAGTCTAGAGGAAGCGCTTCAGTGAAAGGGAATAGGGAAAGAACATTCCTGCCTGCTGTGCTCATGCTTGAGTTTCTCTGCCTCTCTCCTCTGTTTTTATCTATCTACCTATCTATCTATTCAGTGCTGGGCATCGAACCCAGGGCCTCACACATGCTAGGCTATCACTAAGCACATCCCAGCCCCCTGTATTGTATGTATATATAATAAATATTGTGCTTGTTTTTCCTGTACTGGGGATTAAACCCAGGGCCTCCTGCATGCTAGAAAAGCACTTTACTACTGAGCTATGCCCACAGCATCCCCTGTATACTTTTAAAAAAATCATTATTTTATTTATTTATTTTTATTTATTTATTTATTTATTTATTTATTTATTTTTGTCGGGATGGAACCCTGGGGCCTTCTACCTCTGAGCTACACCCCCAGATCTATTTTTTTTTTTTGCGGTACCGGGGATTGAACCCAGGGGCGTTCTACCTCGACGCTACACCCCTGGCCCTATTTTTTTTATACTTTATTTTGAAACTGGGTCTCACGAAGTTGCGGAGGGCCTCACTAGGTAGAGAGAGAGAGACAGGGAGAGAGAGAGAGAGAGAGAGAGCGCTGAGGCTGGAAGTGAACCTGGATCCTCCGGTCTCCGCCTCCCAAAGTACTGGGATTACAAGCATGTGCCACCACGCCCGGCCCCCCAGATCTATTTTATTTCTTATTTGGAAACAGGGTCTCACTAAGTTGCTGAGGGTCTCACTAAGTTGCAGAGGCTGTTCTCGAACTGGAGATCCTTCTGTCTCAGCCTCCCAAGTACTGGGATTACAAGCGTGTACCACCTCGCCCAGCTTAAAAATAATTATTTTATTAATAAAGTTACTATCCCAGCTGGGTGTGGTGGTATCAAAATAAAAGATAAAAAGGGTTGGGGATGTAGTCAGGAGTAAAGCATCCCTGGGTTCAATCTCCAGTAAGGGGGAGAAAGGAATAAAATAAAATTTATTTTATTTCTAGTGGTACTTGGGGATTAAACCTGGGGGATTTCTACCTCTGAGATACACCCCCAGACCTTTTTTTATTATTTATTTATTTATTTATGTCTCCTCAACTTGCTATTTATTTATTTATTTATTTATTTTGCGGTACTGGGGATTGAATCCAGGGGCGTTCTACCTCCGAGCTACACCCCCAGTCCTATTTTTTTATACTTTATTTTGAAACCGGTCTCACTAAGTTGCGGAGGGCCTCACTAAGTAACTGAGGCTAGCTGTGAACCTGGATCCTCCAGTCTCAGCCTCCCAAGTACTGGGATTACAAGCATGTGCCACCACACCCGGCCTATTTATTTATTTATTTTGCGGTACTGGGGATTGAACCCAGGGTCATTCTACCTCCGAGCTACACCCCCCCGTCCTATTTTTTATTCTTTATTTTGAAACAGGGTCTCACTAAGTTGCAGAGGACCTTACTAAGTAGCTGAGGCTGGTGGAACCCGGATCCTCTGGTCTCAGCTTCCCAAGTACTGGGATTACAAGCATGCACCACTACGCCAGGCTTCTCCACTTGCTATTTTATTTTTATTTTTTGCAGTACTGGGGATTGAACCCAGGGGCATTCTACCTCTGAGCTACACCCTCAGTCCTATTTTATTCTTTTTTTTTTCCCCATGGTGCTGGGGATTGAACCCAGGGACATTTTACCTCTGAGCTATACCCCCAGCCCTATTTTTTATTCTTTATTATGAAACAGGGTCTCGCTAAATTGCGGAGGGGCTCAATAAGTAGCTGAGGCTGGCTGCAAACCCCGATCCTCCTGTCTCAGCCTCCCAAGTACTGGGATCACAGGCGTGCGCCACCACGCCTGGCTTTATTCTTTATTTTGAAACAGGGTCTAAATTGCAGAGGGCCCTCACTAAGAAGCTGAGGCTGGTGCCAGGCGTGGTGGCGCACGCTTGGAATCCCAGTACTTGGGAGGCTGAGACAAGAGGATCACCGATTCATGGCCTCAGCTACTTAGTGAGGCCCTTTGCAACTTAGCGAGAGCCTGTTTCAAAATAAAGAATAAAAAATAGGGATGGGGGGGTGTAGCTCGGAGGTAAAATGCCTCTAGGTTCAATCCCCAGTACCGCAATACACAAATAAATAAATTAATTAATTAATTAAATTAAATTGAAAAGGGCTAAACTGAGCATGGTGGCACACACCTGTAATCCCAGTATTTGGGAGACTGAGACAGAAGGATCACAGGTTTGAAGCCAGCCTCGGCAACCTGGTGAAACCGTTTCCAAATTAAGAAAACAAAATCGGGCTGGGGTGTAGCTTGGAGGTAGAATGCCTCTGGGTTCAATTCCCAGTACCACACACACACACACACACACACACACACACACACACACACACAGAAAAGGGCTTAATTTGAACATTTAATTTGAACATGCTATATTATCTGTTTTGCAATTTGCTCTTCCTCCTAACAATAAGTCATGGATGTCTGTCTCTACCAAGATACTTCCTCTTGGTATTCTCGTTGGCGATTCTTTGTCCCTGTACCTGAGTGACGCTTGGACACCAGCTTTTCGCCTTTCTCTCTTCCTGCGGGTGCTTGGCGATTGCCGGGCCGCAGTGCCCGGCCCTGGGAGGTCCAGGCCGGTGGGCGGGGCCGCTCGGGATATGCAGATAAGGTGGGCGGGGCCCCATATATATATCCGCGGGTAGCGTCGGGCGGGCGAGTCCTCCTCGACAGACAGAAGCAGCCGGCGGAACCCGCTTCCCCGAGCGCCGTGGATCTTGGTCCGGGCTGGCCCCTCTGCTGCCCCGGGAGCGGGCCATGCCGCCGCGGGAGCTGAGCGAGGCCGAGCCGCCTCCGCTCCGGGCCCCGACCCCTCCTCCGCGGCGGCGCAGCGCGCCCCCCGAGCTGGGCATCAAGTGCGTGCTGGTAGGCGACGGTGCCGTAGGCAAGAGCAGCCTCATCGTCAGCTACACCTGCAATGGGTACCCCGCACGCTACCGGCCCACGGCGCTGGACACCTTCTCCGGTACGTTCAACGGCCCCGGCGGCCGCGTGGCTGGGGTGGGGTTGTGCGGTGGGGAGCTGGGGCCGGCGTGGTGGGGCGAGTGCATGGAAGACCCCGGTGGGAAGCGGGAGCAGGCCCCGAGGTGGCGCTGGTGAGGTCTGGTGGGGCCCGGACGCTCGGCCTAACTCCGGCTTTCCCGCCCCGCCCCTGCAGTGCAAGTCCTAGTGGATGGAGCCCCGGTGCGGATTGAGCTCTGGGACACAGCGGGACAGGTGAGACGCTAGGCGCAGCCTTTGCTGGTCTGGGGGGAGATGGGCTGGGGGTTGGGAGGACCCCTGATGGAGCAGGAATGGAGAAGGCTTTGGGCGCTAGGAGTCTCGTGTCTCCAGCCCCAAGTGAGAAGCAGATTCCTGCTCCATGTGGCAGGGAACAATCCTGCTAACGACCCGGCCTTCCCACCCCAGGAGGACTTTGACCGCCTTCGCTCCCTCTGCTACCCGGATACCGATGTCTTCCTGGCGTGCTTCAGCGTGGTGCAGCCCAGCTCCTTCCAAAACATCACGGAGAAATGGCTGCCCGAGATCCGCACTCACAACCCGCAGGCGCCGGTGCTGCTGGTGGGCACCCAGGCCGACCTGAGGGACGATGTCAATGTACTGATTCAGCTGGACCAAGGGGGCCGGGAGGGCCCAGTGCCCCAACCCCAAGCCCAGGGTCTGGCCGAGAAAATCCGGGCCTGCTGCTACCTCGAGTGCTCGGCCTTGACACAGAAGAACCTGAAGGAGGTGTTCGACTCGGCCATTCTCAGTGCCATTGAGCACAAAGCCCGGCTGGAGAAGAAACTGAATGCCAAAGGCGTGCGTACCCTCTCCCGCTGCCGCTGGAAGAAGTTCTTCTGCTTTGTTTGAGCATCTGTGGCAGTGTGGCAAGCGAGCCGTGGTAGACAGGAGGCCAGAGACTTCTGGAACCTGGGGCACGGGGCCTTTGAGGGGGCTGTTGGCAGGGCCTGGCCACCCCATGGGACCCAGTCCCCTATTGAACATTGGGGACGCGGGCCTCTAATTGCCCGCTCTGATAAGCCGGAGTGAGCCTAGGTCCTGGAGGAGGGAAGGCTCCGATTTGGATTACTTTGGTCAAGGCTCACAGAGAAAACCCCACTTTGATTTTCATGAGATGGGCCTAACAGTATCAGCCATCTCTGAGCACTGGGTATCCAAATCCCAGTGTCTTATCATGGGCCTGCATGCAGTTCAGCCTGGTGGAATTAGGATCCCTTGTGATCCCCACCCCCTCCTTGCCCAGGGGTGAGGAAGAGCCTGGGGAACAGCCAGGCATCTTGGAGGGCTGGAACATGGCTAGCCTTGATTTGGAGAGTCGTTTGGGATGGAGTAAGTAAGGTGGAGGCCAGAGAAAGGTTGAGAGAGGAAGCAGAAAGTGAGGCTTGGAGCCGTGGGAATGGAGGCAGATTGGAGGGCTGGGCCTGGAAGGAGGAAGACAAGGAGAAGGAGAGCAGGGGCTGGACAGATGTGGAGCAGGCTGACACCTGGGCCGCCCTCAACCCCCAAGGCCAAGGAGGGCGGGGCTGGTCTCTGGGAAGAACCGGGTCTCAAGGCTCCCTAGGCACTGCCCAAACTGGCTAGGCCAGCAGTGGGGCAGGAAGTGAGAATGGAGGGCCCAGCAAAGGCAGGAGGAGAAGCTGTAAATTAGAGCCTGAGGGAGGAAAGGGGTTGGGGTCATCCCTTTCCCTAAGGTCATAGCCTAGAAGGTCATGCAGTGCAGTCTGCAAATAAAACCTTATGTTTCTGAAGCTGCTGTCTCTGTCATTTTCTGGAGCAGTCAGCCCGCTGCCCCCTCGTGACCCTCCTCAAGGCCCAACAGCCTAGATAGACGGGTTGGGTACCCCTTGATATCCCTTGACTGAGGTTGACAGGTGGGGGCTGGACCAGAAGGGGCGGTGTGATGGGAACTGGACTGGGGGGAGGTGTGGGGCTCCCTGCTTGGGGCTTGGCTTAGCTGGTTCCCAGGAGAGCCAGCGTGGGAAGCAGCCTGGAAACGGGTTTCCCCAGGTGTCAGCGCCAGAGCTGCTTTCCCATGACCTCACCAGGTGGGTGGGGTCCCTCCCCTTTCCCCCTCCTTTCTAGAGCATGGTGCTCAGCACTGGGGCTCTGGGGCAATCCCAAGCCCTCTCGCCTTTCTGCTCTGATCCTTCTGACAGTTCACAGGGCCCAGGGGCTTGGGTTGGGGGGACCCCCATTCACAGGCAGAATATGAAGAGAACCCCATACAGCCTTAAACCTTAACCACTGGCCGAAGTTCTTGGCCTGGCTTGGTTGGACCAGTCTTGAGCCTGGGCGTCTAAGGACCTAGTGAAGGTCAGGGAGCAATTTATCTTGTGTGTGTGTATAAGTGTGTATGTATGTGTTTGGTACTGAGGATTGAACCCAGGGCATTCTACCTCCAAATATACCCCAGCTCTTTTCATTTTTTTGTTTTTGAAACAGTCTCACTAGGTTCCTGAGAGTCTCACTACATTGCCGAGGCTGTTCTTGAACCTGCGATCCTATCTCAGCCTCCCAAGTACTGGGATTATAGGCATGTACCACTGCAGCCCAGCTGCTGCTGCTGCTTTTATTTTTAAAGTGGGGATTGAACCCAGGGTCATATTCTACCTCTAAGCTATACTCTGAGCCCTGTTTTTCTTTTCTTTTTTCTTTTTTTTTTTTTTGCGGAACTGGGAATTGAACCCAGGGGCATTCTACCTCCAAGCAATACCCCCAGACCTATTTTTTATTCTTTATTTTGAAACAGGGTCTCATTAAGTTGAAGAGGCCTCACTAAGTAGCTGAGGCTGGTCGTGAACCTGTGATCCTCCTGTCTCAGCCTCCCAAGTACTGGGATTACAAGCGTGCGCCACCACACCCAGCGCCCTGTTTTATTTTTTATTTTGAAACAGGGTCTCATTACATTGCTGAGGGTCTCGCTAAATTTCTGAGACTGGCCTCAAACCTCCTGTCTCAGCCTCCCAAGTACTGGTATTATATACGTGTACCACCATGCCCAACTAGAGAGAACACTTTTTTTTTCCTTGTGGTACTGGGGCTTGAACTTGGGCATTCTACCTCCAAGCTGCATTCTACCTCTGAGCTGCATTCTACCTTTGAACTACATCCTCAGCCCTTTTTTATTTTTTGTTTTGAAATAGGGTCTCACTAGGTTGCTGAGAGTCTTGCTACATTGCTGAGGCTGTCCTCAAACCTGCAATCCTTCTCAGCCTCCCAAGTACTGAGATTACAGGTGTGTGCCACCACGTCTGGCTGAGAGAACACTTTATTTTTTTGGGGGGTTGGTACTGGGGATTGAACCCAGAGGCATTCTACCTCCAAACTATACCCCCAACCCGATTTTATATCTTATTTGGAAACAAGGTTTCACTAGGTTGCTGAGAGCCTGGCTAAATTGCCAAGGCTGGCTTTGAACCTGTGATCCTCCTGTCTCAGCCTCCCAAGTACTAGGATTACAAGTGTGGGCCATCATGCCCAGCTGAGAGAACACTTTAAATAGATGTTTGGTCCCAGAAATTATGTGTGAGTGAGGGTTCATTGGGAGAGGACTTGGAGAGGAGCAGGGATCCAGAGATTATTTCCTGGAATTGGATCTGGAAGGAACTTTATTTTTGTCACTTTTTTAAGATGATGAGGATGGAACCCAGGGCCCCACACATGCTAGGCAAGTGCTCTACCATTGAGCTACATTCCCCTGCCCTGGCAGGGACTTAAAGGGACCTTGGGGGAAATCAAAACAAAAACTTGTTTTATTTTAGGGAAACGGAGGCCCAGAAAAAAGGTAATACCTCAAATGAGATATTATTATTGAATGGTTATAAGAGCACCTTCTGAACTCTAGAGTTGGGCACATGGGCAAGCGTTATTCCTGTAGAGAGGTATTTCTAATGCATACCTGGGACACCTGCTAGGCAACTGCTGGGCAAGGTGAGCACTCACACCCATCCCAGTCCACCGGGCCCAGCTCCCTCTGCAGGAAGTTACAGGTGTGTGTGCGTGTGTGTGTGTGTGCGTGTGTGTGTGTGTGTGTGTGTGTGTGTGTGTGTA